>JAMLFY010000001.1:46817437-46925392 GCA_030441495.1 Dalbergia oliveri
ACACCTATATTTTTAGTGTCCAATTAACACCACCCATAAAACACCTCATATGCATGATAACACAGACCCGACTTTTTATTTTTTCTTTCTTTTGTTGCTGCATTATAAATCAGTCATGAACCTGTAGGGACTATGAAAGGCTACTTCTTGTAAGAGCCATATTTTGGGTCTTCTCTGATAGCAGTTTAATTACGGATATGAAAACACTGATTGTGACAAACCACATTTGACATTTCCATATTGGGCCTGTGTTGATTAACCAGAACCATTGTTTTGGCATCTCACAAGTCTTTGGAGATCAGGATTCTTCCTTTTATAGAATTAGAAGGTCAAATATAGGTAGTTAGGTATATACAAGAATCTGAAAAGCAAAACACTCAAACAACATCAGTGCAAGAACAATTGAATCTAATTTTAGCATCTACATGTGAAACTACCGTTTACACACAAAAAGTAGCTCACTATCAGCATGCCTTAATCAATGGCGTTAAGTACTTTTCTGCAATAACTATTATATACCCTTTTCCCCCTTTCTTTTCTAATATATGTCTTCCGTTTAAGTTGTGGATGCATTTCATGAATTGTAGAATTGAAAGAAGTCAACTAATGTCAATTTAGATATTGCATTACATTATTGTCTGCCAATAAAATGAATTTTAAGTCAGTATCACTTAAATAAATTTTTATATCAATGTTTATTTGCTTACGGAATGATTTTTATCATTTTCGAGAGATTCCAGACATAAGTCAGAGTGCTGTGGCTTTGTGCTTCTTATCATCTTATGTTAATTCTCTTTAGCTTGGTTTCTGTGACTACATACTGAACATTTCATCATCACATGCACATCTACAAAAGGACAAAAGCAGACAGAAACTACACATAAAAGGGCTAATATTTAGTGACTCTATGATTTTAGAGAAATTCCTGTATAAACATAACTTTAATATATTATACTTTAGACACACTCACAATAAAAGCAAATTTCATCCATTTTATTCAATATATAATTATTTATCTATAGGTCTGACTATTTTTTTTATAAGTGTGGCTAAGACTAGATTTTTAAAATTGTACCTATACAAAAAAAAATTATGATCTTAAGTTAAAATCTTACGGATTAAGGCATTATTCGTTGTACCACTTCCAAGTCCATGAATGATTTACGGATAGCAATATACCTAAATCATCTATGGTATGCTTGTGAGTTTGGACTTTTAAGGACTGTAACTTGGAATATAATTTTACACTACAAATCCTCCCCTCCACTTCTCCTCCCAAAATCCAAACTCACAAATATACTTATATAAGTATGTTATCACGGATTCGCTGAAATATTCCAGGTTCAGGGTTTATTAACATTCTTACATCAAAATTAAAGTTACATGCTTGTGAAAGATTTAAATCCACATCAACTAGGCACATATCAAAAGTACTCTTTAATCGTTATAGTAACTTGGATAATCAAATAATCATTAGTTAGCTTTTAAGAGTTGGGTCAGGGCGTACATTGAACTATTCTTTTTTTTTTTTTTGTAACCTTAATTTTAATATCATATTAGAACATAACTTGAACAATTCTTCTCCCTTATGCTCTTTTTTCAGTCTTGAGTTAAAACCAAGTCTAATCTTAATTCTAATAAAAGAGAGGGGACAAAAACCTTCATTTCAACATCATTTCGGAGTTTCTAAAAAAAAAAATCTTTTTCGAGTGAACTTTGTACCAGGAAATAGCAACTCGCCTATCAACAATTAATAGTCTCACTCCATTCATGTCTTGGCAGACATAATCTTTCGGTAAATATGAAAGCCTATTAATGACAAATAACATTCGGGCACATGTCATCTAATCTTTCCTTAAAATTATTTTTGGCAGGTAAATACTATCTGTCTAACGGATTAAAGTCTCGGGTTATAAAAAAATCGGATTATAGTTTCATTAGGTCGCCCTTGTATTTGTACACTAAAATTTGGATAGACATGAATCAAGTTACTTATTGTTAAGGACCCTAATTTATGTGTAGTTTTTTGTGCAAATTATAATTGTATATAAGAATTTAATTAAATACACTATCTATTGTAAAAAAAATTATATAGACATTCAATCATCATATATTATTATATCAATAAGAATAGTTAATTTAACCTCACATTATCTTAAAAATCTTACAAATAGAAACATATTATTTAATTAATATATAAAATATGTTTACATTAATTATGCATAGAAATTAAAGTCATATATTATTATTATATTATAAGTTAATTGTGTTATACTTCAGTTATATTATACTTTTAAAAGTTATATTAATTAATATATGAGTAATTAATAATTTAAAAATATTACATAAATATAATAATCTATTAAAACTAAATTTTTTATATCATAAAAAATGCGACATTGATGAAGTAAATATTTTTAAGTAGTTAAACAGTATCAAATTAAATAATCAATTGACTCCTCAAGAATAAAATTATTTTCCAGTCCCAATGTAATTTAAAATTTTCTAATACAGATTGATGTCCAGGTGTAAAGCAAAAGGTCACCTTGTTAGCAGGGCAAGAATACAATCAGCCTAACTTAGAATATGCTCCAAAAGTTTGTTGGTCAATGTTTTGACTTTGAGTTATGAAAATTTGATGCTGAATACTTTTAGTTTTAGGTTACATTTTGGTAACTTGGAAGCTGAACCCCATCGAAACTTGAAAACACGATCTTCTGTCATAGTTGTATTAAAAAAGATAGTGAAAACTTATAAAGTTTTTAGACTTTAATTAATATTTTATATTGATATTATTTATTCTAAAATATATGACAATATATTTTTAAATTTTATTTCTTATTTTTAACAAATTTTACTATTGTATTATACATAATATCTAAATCTGTGAATATTATACAAATGTCAGTTTTACTCAGCCTAACCCAACTTCTATAGAGTCATTATCAAATTGAGTTTTGCTTTTTTTTTAAAAAAATTCTAGCCCAAAAAGGCCGAGTCATGTTCACTTATGGTTAAGTTCAACCCAATTCACCTTTATACAACCCAAGTTGGTATCGGGTTGGTAGGCATATACACAGTTTGATAGAAACCCTGGGACAAATAGTCTGCCTACTAGTTCCTAACCCAAACACAACG
Source organism: Dalbergia oliveri (assembly GCA_030441495.1). Lineage (NCBI taxonomy): Eukaryota > Viridiplantae > Streptophyta > Magnoliopsida > Fabales > Fabaceae > Dalbergia > Dalbergia oliveri. The sequence goes on from JAMLFY010000001.1 coordinate 46,820,576, forward strand.
AATTTTGACATTAGTATATATTGTTGGCTTCAGCTTGAAAATATAAAATAAAATAAAGTAAAATCAGTGAGAAATTGAAGATAACACAAGGCCTAAATTAATTATCCATTTGCGTGTACATCGCGGTAGGTAAGATTTTTGACATCTAACAACTAAAAATTACCTATGTTTCGAGAAGCATTTTTTATTCATTTTGAGTGATTGTTCACTAACTTGACTACTCTTTTTTTCTATAGAACTTTTTAAATATTTTTTTATTAATATTAGAGTGCCATTGATTAGGAATAAAAATTGTGATAAAAATTTTATGAACAAGCATGGCTAATTCTAAATTTCTAATCATGTATCTTGCCCATAATACTTTATTTCATTTTTCTTCAATCAAACAAACTACAAGTATGTAATAAGACAAAAAAAAAAAAGTGGTATAGCACTCAGAAGCAACGAAAAGGAACAACGGATAGTTAATTACTTGCACCTATTTTCTGGTCGTGTACTTGCAATTTACAAAGCTAGTGTCACACATTGTGGACAACACATTTTGGTGAAGATGGTGCATAGAAAATGCTAAAGAATAATGATCCGAGTGATATTGAAGCTTCGCATGCGCTGGTGGTGGGTGGCGATTATGACGTGTTAGATTGTTGCAAGCTCACATATTTCATAGTCTGCAATCTTTATTTATTATTTTATTTACAAGAAAACTTTCTTACAAATCTCACATATTTCATCATAATTATTTTGTATATTTTATTGTCCTCGTTACAATTCACATTCTTCTTATGTGTGTACATGTATGCAAAAAATATTTCCCGATATAGTTTGTCATACCTAATCATGTCTAGTATGATCGAAATTGATCCACAAAAAGAATAATAATGATTTAGTCATACTATTCTTTTCCTTGATCACCCAATCACAAATAAAATATATATAAATATAAATATACTAACTTGCAGTGATTGGTGTGCAATAATCGGTGAAATGAATTTCGCCGCAATCTGTGTGTGGGGGAGAAAATATAGATGATGCAGTGATTGGTGTACTTGCAGTGGAATGGTGGTCAAAATCTGATAGGAATTTATGGTTGCTGGAATAGTCAAGGAACGCACCTTTTGGAGTTTTTGGTTTTTCTTGGTCAACACTTTCGAGTCTTTTGTGGTGGATAACTTGGGAGTCTTCTACTGTTATGACACTGAGGACCTTGTGCAGATCCTAATATTACAGGATAAATTCCATTTTCAAGTTAGCTAGTATTTTTTTCATTTTATTATTATTATAGTTATTATTTTGTTTTAAGATGTGAGTCTTTGTTGTTGCTGTTGGTTGCTCCTCACCTTTTGGTGATTTGAGCACATTCCTCAACTATCGATAAAGGAAAAAAGAAAAATAAAATTATTCTTTTGCAATTTTAACATTTTAGGGATAGTGATACTTTGAGTAATATTTTTTCCAAAATAAAATTATAAATAAAATATTTTAATTCAAACTAGTATATTCATGTCTACCAAAGGAGAACTAGTAAATTTATAACTAAATATTAATCACTAATTTATAAAGGATATTAGCACCCTTATAAAAAGTAAGAGTTGGAAAATTTAAAAAAAAAAAACTCCAGAAAGGATAAGTCAGTTTTTCAATGATCCATTGGGTTAGATTTGTCCATCCATTAATTTCCCAAAGCTTAATAGTTGTAATTTTTTAGGAAATTATAAGATATTCTCGCGGATTATACCAATTCACCCTAAAGTTAATTCTTATTTGAATACGAGAATATGAAAATTATACAATCTCTTCAAAAAATTAATTTTCCAAAATTTGAACTCGTATATTCGTCTTAGAAAATTAGAATTGCTTAGCACTTTTACAGATCCATTATGCTCTCAATACTTATATACTTACGCGGTCAAATAGTTTCTGCTACGCTAAAATGCTTATCATTACATTCGCGAGCAATTGTAATTGTATGGCTCGAATAAATGATCCAGAAACCCCTCATATTTGAATATTGATCAATTATAGTTCCGTCGTTTTCCTATATAAACCTAGTACTAGTTATTGATGGAGTGGTAGCACCCTATTAAAAAAACTGATATTTGGAAGAGGACTTAATGCGACTTAGCACCAAATTAAGAATTTTGCCAACGATACTTGATAAAGATTCAGAAACTGGAAATTAATTTCATGTGAATAGTCTTTTAAATTTTCAATATATCAAATTTTTAGTAAAAATGCAATATTTCATGCACTTTGATTTTTAAATCTTTCATACACTTGTCAGCAAAGTCCACAAGTTAACGTAATGATAATAAGATATTTTAGACGACACGTGTTGCTTTCTGACAAGAGAAGAAGAAACAACATCGTATCAAACAATAAACGGATATAGAGAGCCATTTGCACCGCTCAAGCAAAGGGCCATGAGAGAGAGAGAGAGAGAGACAGAGAGAGCGATGCCCCTTGAAGCAAATGCAGAACATCCTATTTTCAGAGGCAACATATCAAGATCAGCACAACCAAGTAAGCAAGAAATGGCAGCAACCAGAATCCGACTAAAAGTGGTCGCCGGAAAGACTTCAGGTTACTGTTCATCACCCATAGGTACAAAGATAACAAAAAAACACAAACAAAATGCCTAAGTGCTAATCTGGCCTGAGTACAATAAGTTCGAATGAGCCAGGCAAATGCAACAAAACAGAAAGAGCAGAAGACACAATGAAAAGTGAACCACGTGAGCCATTAAGGGTGGGTTTGGTTTTAGAAAACAGTTTTTTTTTAAAACTCCAGAAAACAAGAAAACAGAAAAACAGAAAACTATTTTATGAATCCAAACGCACTCTATTCTGGTTCATAAAAAATGAAGGGTCAGCTGAAAAGGAAAGCAAAAGAGTCACCCAAAAGCAGGTACATTCTCTCAACCTTTTTGGTTGTGGGTTGGGGGCAGCTGGGGGGTTCCACCACACTTAAAAACCAGCGACTTGAAAGGAAACAATGTAAATGTTGGGTCTACACTAAATGAGCATTGATCTTGCAGAGAGTAGAACCTAAACTAAAAGAAGATTATATCGGCTCAGGGCATGGACATACCAAAATTTCTCCACTATCAAACAATGGCATGTCAGGTGAGGGAAGTAGAAAGTTGAAACAGAGGACTCGTTAATTTCCATCAATGTAACATACACACATCTCTCTCCTTTCCAATCTCAGAAGAAAAATGACAACGACAACCAATATCATCATATCAAATGCTATCTGGGCGATAATCAGCAGTCCCAATCCCAGCCCCAATACAGAAACAATAATACAGTGAAAGCGAGAAGCATACCATAAACACACCATAGTCATAACAACCACCAACTTCGCTAGTAAAAAATAAGCTTGTGGAACATCAATAACGCTTACTAATTCATTCCTCTAGTCATAAAACACGAATCTCTGAATCAGCAATATAAAGGAACAGACAAACGTGAAACGTCAATCTCAGTTCCCCCAAATACACATCTCCTAACAATAATAATAATAATAAGAACAAAAAAAAAAGACTGATAACAAAATTAAACGGGAATATGAGTATTTAAAGTACCAGTAACATAATCATAATCATAATCATAATAATAAAAATTATCTAATAACGGTACATTACACCACATACCCAAAAACGAAAAACCTGCCTCATTCCAAAAATGAAGATCATCCCACCATCCGAATCAGCTCAGCTCTGGTTCTCGCTCTTCCTTCCAGTCCCTTCCCCTTCCCTCTCTTCCAGCAACCTCCCAGCCTCTTCATCGGCCTGCTGTGCCTTCTTCTGCGCCTCGGAAGCCTTCAGAGCCTGCAACTTCGAGTGGTTATAGTACGCAACACCCAAGAACGCCAACCCATACCCAATCAGATTCACGGGGGTCACAGTATCCTTAATCACCGACCAAGAGAACGCAATCAGGAGCCAATCCTTCACAACCCCAGCAACATTCATCGTCAAAGCAGAAGTCTTCCCAACAAGCAAGAACACAGCAAGGTTCAAGGCAAAAGCACAAGTCGAATTAGTCCCGAAAACAAGGAAATCCAAATGGAAACTCGAGTTATCCCTCAAAGAAGGGTACTCCATGATCAACCAAGGCACGGACAAGAAAACCAAGCAGCAAGGAGCAATGTAGTAAAGCGAGGTGATGGGGTTAAGCGAGATCCCTTTGGAATTGAGGAGAATCTGGATGAGGACAAGGCGCGTGGCCTCAAACGCGACGGCGAGGAGCTGCAAGGAGACACCCCAGGCGTCAATTGGGCCTCGCCGTAAGCGGCGATGGCGACACCGAGGATCAGAGCATGTTGGCCATGGTCTCGTCTCTTGAAGGATTCTTTTTTGAAGAGAACGCCGATTGAGTAGACGGCGACGGGCATGAGGGCCTTGAGCATCTGGATGAAGGAGACGGAGAGGTAGATGTAGGCGGAATTGGAGAACCAGAGGGAGAGGGAGTAGAGCGCACCGATGGGGACGACGGAGCGCAGGTAGAGGTCACGTGACATGGACACGGGCTCGACGAGCTTGAGGACGCGGACGAGGAGGTAGGCGAGGGAGGAGCAGAAGGCCATGTGGATCATGGTGAGCGAGATCGGGTACGGCCAGTTGTACATCTTCCGATCCAGGATGTACTTGTTGTACACGATCACCGTGAAGCTCAGGAAGATCCATATCGCCACGTATGTGTACGACAGGATGATCTTCTTCACAACGCCGTCTGACACCGCCATTGTTTCTTTTGCTTGTTCTTGCTCCCAGACCCTAACCCTGGCCCTGGACTCTCTGTGATTCGAATTTGGGGGCTTCGGATTTGGTGAGGAGGTGGGGCTGGCTTTTTGAAGAGGAGAAGGGGAAAGTGGCGTGGAAGGAACAGGGAGTGAGATCTCAGATCTGGCGGAATTTCAGGCGGTTCGGCATTCAATATATTGGGGGCAAGAGAGGAACAAGAACAAACAAGGGAAACTGAATGAAGAGAAACAATAATTTGAGAGAGTACTTATTATTTGACTATTTTAATTTGGATTTGAGTGTTTCAATCCGAGTGGAGGGTGCTACTACCTAATTAATAATAATCATAGTTTAATGGGGAGTATCTTATTGTGATGCCGAATATTAATGTTGTGTGTGTGACTTGGTGATATGGGGGTTTGGGCTATTAACGTTGATGGGCTTTTTTCTTAGTTGATGTTGTTGTCGGTGTTGGTATCCAACATCAGTGGCTTCGACTCCCTTTGATTTAGGTGACGTTTAGTTGTGTCACTTGCCAAATTTGGGGGCTTGCTTGTGAAAATCAAAAGAAGAAGAAATGGGCTTCGTTTTCGTTTTTTAACTTAGGTAAAAAAGAAAAGATAACTACGGATTCCGGTTGGTGTTCTAAGTATTTTGTGGGTTAAAATTGGGATGCATATTGGCATTCCGCAATGTTGTGGTTCGCCTAGTAATTGAGATGGCATTGAATAATTAAGGAATAAGTCTACGTATTTAAGAATAATTAAAGGGGCAGCCAATTTTGGCAATCCAATTGGACCAATGATTTTCACTGGAGCACGAGAAATGGGAACCATCAAAAGCCGGTTCGGTTGGTCCTTGATTGTAATGCCTTTATTATGGTAAAAAACCAGGGTAGCCTTTTTCTTTGGGGGTGAAGGGCCAAGGGCGTGAGGAATGTGTCCAAAAGTGTGCAGTGCTTGTCTGGAAGAGAAGTAGACAACAAACAACTGGCACATCACGTGGCGGAGTTGAGTTTGAAATTTTAGTGATGATGCCATTGCTCCGAACTTTGGCGTGTTTTGACGAGTTTTTTTCACATGGGATAGCTGACTTTGAACACAATAAGTAAGGTTCAAGGATTCACAAATCACAAATAATCACAAAAGCCTTGGGGGCCTTTGCTTCAATCTGCGATCTTACAAATCTTTTGCTAGCATGATATTGAAAATGAGAGTGAAAAGAAAATAACATTAAGAAGAACAAGTAAGGTTTAAGGATTCACAATAAATAATCACAAAAGCCTTGGTCCCTTTGCTTCAATCTGCGATATTACAAATCTTTTGTTAGCATAATATTGAAATAAGAGTGAAAAGGAAATAAAATTAAGAAGAAATAAGAATGGAAAACTCTCGCATGCATTCTCTCATTGAGATGAGTGTTCAGGTTTTTTTTTTTTTTTAAGTTGTTGGTAAATACTACTCCTTCCATTCCATATTAATAAAGTATAATATTTAGTTAAAATTTATAGTTAAATACATTAATTTCAATTATTAAAAATTCCAATTAATGAATGATATTAAGATGAGAGATAAACTGTTTAATTAAGAATTAAAATCTAAAATTCAAAATATTGTACTGTAAAAGAGTAAAAAGAAATTTTTTTTAATGAGCAAGTAAAAAGATTTTGCTTTGTGTATATGGAATATGCTTAAGTGAAATCCGATTATATATATAGTTAAAGAGAAAAAATAAAAAATCTATGATATCTTTACGGTATGTTTGAGTTTGGATTTTAAAAGAAAATAGAGGTGAGAACTTTAATATAAAATTATATTATAAATCATTCTCTCTTTTCTTTCCCCAAACAAACTCAACATATCCTTAGCAAATGGATTGAAGGTTGGAAAATATCTCAGCAAGCAAACAAAGAAAGCCCCAAACTTTAGTGCAAAGTAACGGGGAAATGTAAGGTTTAGGTGCACTGAGGATTATCTTCTACATTTGTTTGCCATATATACGTGGCAGTTTATTTTTTCTTTCCTGGATTTGATTTACAGTCAAAAATGCGTTCGGATTCCACATTCATGCTTCAACCTCTAATGCAAACCGATTCTTCTAATTTTCTTCCTTTTATGACATTGTTGTTTATGCAATAATATAATCTCATGTTGTATTTAAGGTATAAAGCTTGATTTTTCATGCATAGAAAAACTGGTGAAGCAAAAATATTTTTATAGTGGATCGACTTAGTTCATTCAGATTAATTAGTTTCCAACAAATTTCGAGTACTAGTAATCTATTTAGAAAAACAAATGTATGACACAGAATAATTCAATTAAATTTTATCATAAATTAGGTCTTTATCACAAACTCTTGACTTTTCTTCCCATGTTATGTTTTTTTATCTACCGCAGAAAATCTCACTTAATATATAATACATAAAGTATAATTTTTTTACTGAAAAAAAAGGTGGCTTCATTTCCCCTCCCGACCCTCCTTTTCCTTAAAAGTTAAAACTAAAAGAAGAGCAGTCTTGGACTGCTTGCATACGTTTTCCAAGCAAATATATTACTTGAATTTTTCCAAAAGAAAAAAAATAATAATTCAGGTAGCAAAAATCACACATAACACATTGATACTTATATAATGAAAGTAGAAAGGGCAACCGAATTACTCAATTCACGACGATGAATGAGCATATAATTGCGAATATTTGCTGAGACTAAAATGGATAAATTAAAATAAAAAAGAACGTGAATACCAACAATGAGATGGTATTATAGTATAAAATGAAGCTAGAATTCTGAAGCAGCAACTGGTAAAGGAAGAAAAATAGAAGAGTCGGTTTGCATTGGGTGCATATTCTAGCAAAAACTTGAAACAAATTAAATAAACATTGGAAAGAGAATAAGAAAAAGTTAAACCATCAAGATTATATTGACAATTATGGGTTATGGCAGATGTCATGATATATTTGCTTACAACACCATCCTGATGATTGATGAAGTAGATATATTCTCTAATTTGTAAATTTACCAAATTAATTACGTTAGTAACTATTACTAAGTGAGATGAAATTTGATATTATCATGTTGTTAACACTTTCCATTTGCTTACATTTTTGTGCATATCATGTGCCACGAAATTAAAAGACCATGTTCACAAATAGTATACTGAGATTTCAACCTTATAACTTTATAAGTAAGTTTATTAACGGGGAGAGCCAGAATTTATGCGGTAGTAATCATGTAAATTTAATTAAATAAAAATGAATCATGGACCTTGATGGATGGGCTTCTGTTCGGCCTATTTATAAAAATGTTTGATGTGAATCGTAACAGTTGTTGCTCCCATGATAGCTTGGGCCCAATTGTGCCAGTACATCATTTGGGTTAGGATGGCTGCAAGCAGGCTCTATACTATGTAGGCCTGTGCAGCTGCCACTCACCAAAGGCCCATGACAACAAAGTATATTAAATTAGCAAAAACCCTACACGTTGTATGTGGGTGTATCTCAATTCAATTTAATTTCTTTGACAAAAAAAAAATCAATTTAATTTGGATGCAGCATTAATGTTAATTTTTTTATATGATTCTTATAATTAATTAATAATTATATTAAAATTTATTAGGTTCACAAGTAAATTAAGTTAATTGATGAACTATCTTTCACTTGATTTGTTAATAGCTCAGCAAACTCATCCATGAGCTAATGGATTGGAATGGAGCAAAATATTTGAGCTTGTTTACGAAATTAGTCACAATTTAATAATTCATGAACTGACTATCTATCTATCTTCCTATGTGTATTATTGAGACTATATTCTTTATTCTTTATGAATAAATATTTTAACTTGTGGATGTCAATAAGGTTTAATATATGTCTAATTCAAATTTTACATAGCATATAACCTCATATTTTTTTAATGCAAATTTAAATACAATAAACTATTGTTTCAATGTTTTGTTGTGAAAATGTGTTCAGTGGGTGCATATTCAGTAGTTATATAAAATGAAGCTAGAATTCTGAAGCAGCAACTGGTAACCCAACATGTGAGTGGGTGGTTAGTGACCGGTGCCGTTTACCTAATGGTGAGTGAGTGGGTCGAAAAAACAATGGGTTGAGTGAGTCACAGCACAACCGTGTTCGTGTTCCTGGCTCGTGTAGCAGCTACCACCGACACTCGATCAGTTTAGCGGTCATGTCTCGTGCCCCTTATGCCCTCCTTTTCTTGGATTTGCATCCACACCTCACATGTTCTTATTCCCCCTCCACCTTTAACCACATTCATTGATGACAAATGTTAAGGCTTGTAGGACACTTGAAAATTAAGTTTCTAAAACATTTAGTACATGAAAAAAATAAAATAAACTTCGCATGTTTCAGTTGATGTACTGTAATTTTTTTTTTTACTATTTCTATTAAGTATTCAGTAAAGATCTGAAAATAATTTACATTTCTCTTTTTCATTTGTTTTATTATTTGTGCAACGTTTAAATTACAGTTGAACTGAATTTCAATAATTATATCACTTTACTCGCGCTTTTCAGTTTTTTCCCCACCAGCACAGCAGCTCAGCTTTCAATTTCTCAACTCCATGCTAAAAAATGCCAAACCTTTTATCTTCCTCCGTACTACTATTGGTATTGTCATGGGTTACCCCTTGCGAAATTTAATATCACAATAACTTCTTCTTTTTTTCCCTGATAGATTTAGAAAATGAATTTTATAATTAAAGAAAATTAATATTAATAGAAGTTTATTTTTATAGCGCACCAATCTTACTCAAATTAGAAATTAGATTTATGAGGAAAAGTGATCTCTGAAAATTGATTTTTTTTTTTCAAAAAAAGTAACATCACTATTCAAATATTATGTTTTCCGGAGTAACTATAATGTTAGGGTGATGTAGAGACTCTAATTTTTTAAAAATTTATTTCAAAACTCTGAAATATGTAAGATTTAAAAATTAATTTAATTATTTTAAAAGTAAATAATGAATAAGATAAATTATTCGAATATTACTGGCTGAGATTCGCCAAATCTGGTAGGAAATTATTATCATCAATCAAACTAAATCAAAACTGGTAAACAAATGAGATATTAATCCTTGCACAAAGAGAATACAAAATTTAATTCGAATTCCTTCCACCAACAAAATGCGCTTGCGGTGTCCTTAATTTTTAATTAGATCCTAATACCTTCAGAAATGGCTAAATAACTAATTGATTGGAGCAGTGCTAAATAAGTAAATATCACGATTTTCGTGGAATCCTTACGAACCCAGCCATCAGTGTTTGTTTCTTTTTAACTGAACCATTTACAACAGAAAAGGAAAATTAAACTGATTTTAGAACCAAACCAATCGTGATGACTTCACCAAAAACTTTCGTGACATTTACCACTGCCCTATTGATTACATTGAAAATGAACTGCAGTTCTAGACAAACTACATTTAAAACAACATTTATTGACCATTACTACTTTTTTAACAAACATTTAAATTGTTATTAATTATAATTAACAACTAATAACTGTTCAACAAGTTTCAGGAAAAAAAAAACAAGAGTCTAACATTTTTTTTTTCATAACTGTGACCTGGAAACAGGTAAAAACGTTTTCTTTTGCCTTCAACGAAAACAACAGCAGATAGGACCGAACTCGTTGTTTAATAGAAAAAGATTAACACTAATCGCAGATAATCGATGCTTTGGTCCACTATAAGCACTAATCCAAAGACTGAAAAGCGCGTGTAAGAATGGGAACGGAGGAAAATGAAATAAAAACCAAGAAAACAAAGCGACTAGCAACGTGTAGAAAAATTCACTGGCCATTCAGGCAATTCCCAAGTCAATCACGGATCCTTTTCTTTTATTTATACAGTCACAAGTACAAAAAAGCCATAAAACAAAACCATATACCGGTATACCCTCTTAATTAAAATTTCGATTATTAGTACCTGTCTTTCTTTGATTCATTCTCTCCCTCTCTAAGCAACAGAAAACACCAACCAAATTCACTTAACAGAGGCAAAGAGAATCATCACACAAAAAAAAAAAAAGAAAGAAAAGTAAAAACATACACACAGTACAAAGATTGATGTTTTGTTTCCTCCAATCCACCTTTTGCCACAGCAACCAGTGCGCACTTCACACCCTCCGGCGCACACTCCACATCCTGCGCCGCCCCGACCCTTCTTACAACCTCAAAACTTGTCTCTTCACTCCAACATATCACCCTTCTCATCATCTTCTTCTTCCTCCTCCATCTTCTATGGAAACTAACAAGCAACAGAAGAAGAAGAAGTGGTTCATGCCACTGGTCTTCTCTTTAATCTTAACCACCTTGCTTATTCTCCTTTCTATTTTCGTCTCCTCAGATTCAACCTCTTTGCTCTACCTCTACCGTTCACGCCTCAAGACACCAGAGGTACCCCATTTCGTTGAATCAAAGCTGAGTTTGTCTCCTACATCAACAGCAAACACTGTTCCAAGGATCGCTTACTTGATCTCGGGTTCAATGGGTGATGGTGAGAGCTTGAAGAGGACCCTCAAGGCACTTTACCATCCTAGGAACCAGTACGCTGTTCACTTGGACCTTGAAGCACCTGCACACGAAAGATTGGACCTTGCAAACTTCGTGAGGAACGAGCCCTTGTTTGCTGAGGTTGGGAACGTGAGGATGGTGGTGAAGGCTAACTTGGTCACTTATAGGGGTCCTACTATGGTCACGAATACCCTTCACGCTGCAGCCATTTTGCTTAGGGATGGTGGAGACTGGGATTGGTTCATCAATCTTAGTGCTTCGGATTATCCGTTGGTAACCCAAGATGGTAAGGATTTTGTGATGAACGTTCAAAGTTGCAGAGTTTTTTGCTTTTCTTTTCTTTTTTTTTTTTTGTTGATGACCCTTTTGATCGATTGTTTGTTTTCTCTTGTCAAGTTTGTGTCTTGGTGAGTAAAACGACGCTGTGGTTTTTGTTGGTTAGTGTTTGCGGTTTTGTGGGAGCTGATTCGGTTTTCTTTTAGCTGGATTGTTTGGTGTGTTTTGAAATGAGGTTCGGGTAGTTGTTGTCTTGGCTGTTTGTGAATTAAGTGTTGATTATTTAAATTGCTGTTTCTTTTTTGTTGGTTTTGGATTGCATTTTGTTGAGAAGTGGGAACCTGATCTGCTTGTTGTTTCTTAGCAGAGGTTAATTTCCAGCTGTAATTTTGTTGCCAATTTTGGTCCCCAGATAAATATGAAGATTTTTCTCTTTTTCCCTTGAAATTGAATTAGTGTGATCTGGTCCCTATCTGTGCTCAAATTGTTCCGTCTTGTTAGTTTGCTCATCAGTTAGTTGTTTTTTTCCGGCAGACTTTTCTCCTCTCTCTCTATCTCTCTCTTCTTGTAGCCCGGGGTGGTTGGGGGAGGAATATCAGGTTTCTGATTAATTAAACTGCTTGTTATTCCACTAGTTTCTGCATTGATGTTTCAATATGTTTGGAAGTGTAATCACATTTTGCCATGTGTATTGAATAGATACCAATTGATATTCATAAGAGAAACTTTAATTGTGGAGAACTTTGATGGTTAGCTTGTTGGATTTTGCTAATTCATTGAGTCTTTCAATTTACTTAATCTTTTTTGTACAACAGATCTGCTGCATACACTGTCATCTATTCCAAGACAGCTTAACTTCATTGAGCACACCAGTGATATTGGATGGAAGGAGTATGTTGCCATTCCTTTTACCCCTTCTTTTTATTTCTTGTTTGCTACATTTCCTTAAAAAGTAACACACAATTTTGTGAAATATCAAATGTACTTCTTCTTTACTAGTATAACTTTGCTGTTTCCTATAGGGATCAGAGAGCCAAGCCTGTTATAATTGATCCAGCTCTCTATAGTGTCAATAAATCCGATGTGTTCTGGGTGACAGAGAAAAGAAGTGTGCCCACAGCATATAAGCTGTTTACAGGTGAGAAACCTGGTTTCTAATACCTCTCAATTTCATTCAATATATTTTTTTGTTATTTTCCTCATGCCTGCTTAATTATTTAGCTCTTTCAAATTTTTAGAATGGCATATGAGACATGTCAACTGTAAGTTGTGACCCTAGGATAGATTGAAGAATTACAACAGCCAAAAGAGAAGTTTTAAAAAAAAACAAGAATTTCTCATCGAAGTCAAGCACTCACAATGGAAAGGGAAAAAGAAGAGAGCAATGACTGATAGTGTTGTGAATGCAATATATAAATCAAATGCCTAGTGGTTTTGGGTATGATTGCTCAGAATGATTGCACCTTTCCACTTTTGTTCATTCTTTAACCTCTCTCTCTCTCTCTCTCTGTGGGCTACAATTTTCCACTTTTGTCTTGACCTCAGTTTTCCATATGACCCCTGTACTGTCTGCTAGGATATATAGCCCTCACAAGCCTTTCCTCATGAGCTGTGTATCCATTCCCCATAAGTCATTTCATTCATGCATAAGGCATAATTTGCATATGCTCATGCTGTTGTCCTTTCTCTATCTTGTTAAGTTTGGTTAAATATGAAGCCATTTATTTACAACAGTTTGTTGAATCTGTGAGATGCAGCACCTTATCATCATAATATCAAGTTTTTCTTAAAAATCTGTCCATAGCCTGAAAAGTTACACTATATGGAGAATTAACTTGAAATAGTTGGTTCTAGGCTCTAGTTCTTTGCTATCTGAGTTTAACTTTGCTACATGATTTTGCTCAGGTTCTGCCTGGATGATGCTTTCTCGCCAATTCATTGAGTACTGTTTATGGGGATGGGATAACTTGCCTAGAATAGTCTTGATGTATTATGCCAACTTCCTATCCTCCCCTGAAGGGTATTTTCACACAGTGATCTGCAATGCTGATGAATTTCGTAACACAACAGTGAACCATGACCTGCACTTCATATCATGGGACAATCCTCCAAAGCAACATCCACACTACCTTACAGCTAATAACTACCAGAAAATGGTGGAAAGCAATGCCCCTTTTGCTCGGAAATTCGGCAGGAAAGAACCTGTCTTGGATAAGATTGACACCGAACTATTGGGACGAAATGCTGATGGTTATGTGCCTGGCAGGTGGTTCAGTCAAGCAAATCCAAACATCACCAAATCTTATTCTGGTATAAGAAATATCACAGAACTTAGGCCTGGTCCTGGCGCAGAAAGGCTTAAACACCTTATCAACGGTTTGTTATCATCGGAAGAGTTTCTGACAAAGCAGTGTTCTTGACACCCAGGTTCTAAACACCTTGTTTATGCTCATTGCTGTTTTTCCATCACCCAACAGCAACAGGCAAACGATTACTATATCCAGTTGTCACACGAGGTTGCTTTGAGACAGCAGCAAAGACAAGAAGAAAACAAACGGAACATAAAGGATTTCTTCTTTACCCTAGACTTATATTTCACACTAATTTTAACACGGCCCCAAAATTTGTAGTCAATATATGTACCAATTGGTTCACATGATTTATTGAATTTTTACTGGATGACAATGACAAGTCACCAATGAAATTGGTGTACACTGTATAATGTCTTTGTACCAAACCAAGGGACTCAAATCAATTACATAATACACGGTTTGGATGTCTGCTAGGCTGGAAGTGCCGCAAGTCCATGAAAGAGACTCACCAAATCCTTCCAGGCACATGCTCAATGATCCCTTTTTCTGGATTGAAGTTAATGCCCTCATGAGTTCACGAGTGAAGTAGCAATAATTCATTGTTGGTTTTTTCTTGTTGTGGCTAGGCTATTGCAAGTGCATGAATTAACTACACATGCTCGAGCTGTGTTAAGAAGATCATTTACTGTTGAGCCCCTTAGATGTCCTCTTAATGCACCATCATGAGAAATGAATCAAGCAGCTTGCACATTTCTTGTGAGTGTGGCTGCAGGATACTCGAATTGCATTACACGCCTCTATTGTCCTGCAACCAGCTCTCTTTTTCATTCCTGCTTCTCACATCATAAGTTTCATTATGTTTGCCATTACTGTGTTTTCATATGTCTATTTCGGTTTTAAAATAAGTTGTAATTAGAAGTTTCCCTGGAAAACTTTTGACTTTTGACTGAAAAAAAAAGAGAGATTAGTTCTCAAAATTAATCTATTACCAAACATGCATGATATGTTGTATGTAAGAACATAAGATCAAGAAATTTCATTTTTAGCTGTTTTGTGAAACCAGTCCAGCGATTTCATTGCATCACTTTTCAAGAGCAACACCATAAATCATAGCATTCTATGCTTCAGGCTCCAGCATCATTGAAAGGAAACAAAACTAAGTCAACGCATCCGCATTTTGCACGCATGCCCTCGAAGTAGTGACCAATATTGACCTCGAGTCATGATTGAATAGCTGAATGTAGCGACAATCCTGGAAAAACAAGCTTTCCTAGTTGTGCATGTCGCCTCTTTATCTTTGTAAAATTAAAAAAAGTATATATTCATAATTTTTTTTAAAAATATTGTAATCCATAACAAATTAGCTTTCGTTCAGTCCATATTAATATTTTCAAACTTTTCACCTAAGTATTGTATTTTCTATTTTTTTTTTAAAAATGCGTGAGGCAATCTTTTTTTCATAAAAAGATAGGCATCACCTATTTTTTGGTGGAAACCCAACCTTACTATGCATGGGCGGACAGAATCATCACTACGTTTTCATGTGCATATATATTCATAGAAATGTCTAACCGAAAAGAAATGTCTGACCAAAACAAGAAATGTAAAGCTTGAAAAAAGAAATGTAAACAAAAAAAAAGACATGTACCCAAAAAATAAATAAATAAACAAATAAAACATGCAAAAGCGGTACGCGATAAAATTTCAGCTCTTGAAATAAATCTCTTAATCTCATAGTAATTGGACCTAAAACGAGATTTTCCTTTGTAAAAGAGAACAATTTTCTTAAGATTTAATTTTGATACATTTTTTAATATAAAATTTTTATACCATTCTTTAATCATCATTGAAATTGTTTGATTCTTATAATTTTCGTCTTGAATATATTTTAATTTTATTTAATCATCACTAAAAATGTTTAGCTGTCATTATAGTTACTTTATAAGTCGTACATATAATAGTATATAATATAATTAGTTGACGATGTTAAAAATTATATTTATATTATATTAAAATTAATCTAGTTTTTATGGACTAAATTAGAATATTATCTGTCTCAATTTTTTCTTAGATGAAACATTGTCCAAAGACTAATTAAAAAAATGGCCAAAATTAAAGTTACCCTTAGAAGCATTACATAGAATCTTGACAATTTTTTTTTTCCCATTGCAACAAAATTTTCACAGAGAGGATAGTCCCAGTTCAAGATCAGAAAATCTTCGGGCTCAAAGAGTATTTGTAGAAAAATTTACATTGATTGCTGGGATTATTATCATGAAAGTGAGATTCTAGGTTAAAAGAAATTTATTATTGCGATTATATAATAAATTTATTTTTTATGCATTGAAAATGTAATTTTTTTCACTAGTTATCTAATTATATATTATCATATCAATCATGATAGTGACTCTTATTCACTATTTAAAAAGTCATACAAATAAAATATATTAATTGTAATATGTAAAACTATTTTTCAATGTCAGTGTACTAAAAATAATCTCTTAATTTTTATGCGTGGTCATTATAAAAAAGGTTTTACACAAATATCTAAACATATAGTGTTGCATAAATTTAATTGTCATACACTAATAGTATAAAAAAGCTTTACACATCATTCAATCATGTTAATAAATAATCCATGATAATTGACTTTTATGACCACCACTGAAAAGTCGTTCAAATGAACTATTTTGATTGGACGACATGGAAGAGAGAAATCAAAGCCGCCGGCCAAGCCGGAAACCGCAATTGCCGGTTGGTTAGGTGCTTGAAACCGAAGGACTTAAAAACCGGTCAAGAACCAGTTGAAACTGGTCAAAACCGGGAAAATCGGTAGACCGGTTCGGTTTTTAAGGTTGGCCGGTTCGGGTTAATTGAAAAACATGGCAACGCTTCACCTCATCCCATCTTCTCACCCAAAGTACGCGGGCACCCAAGCACCATCACCGTTCGCCTCTGCTTCAGATTTATCTCTGCTTTGCACTCCGCTTCAGATTTGTCTGTCTAGGAAGTTGCCTTTTTGCTCCGTGACTTCACGAAGTCGCCTTTGCTTCGTGCTCCACTTCAGACCTGTCTCTGCTTCACGCTCTCCTCTGATCTGGGACGAGGAAGGCACTAGGACGCGGTGGAGGTCCATGACAGGAAGGGAATGGCTCGTGGTGGAAGAGCTCACGGCTGAAGGGAGCGACATGCGGTGGTGTCGAGATGGAGATAGGGAAAGTGAGAGAGAAAGAGAGTGTGTGATGTGAGAGAGGGGCATTACTATTGCTGCAAGGAGAAGAAGGAATGCAGATACGGGCTTGGGTTTTTCTTTTTCATTATTAGGGTCGGGACTTTTATTCGGTTGGGAAAAAAATAATTGTATTGTTGGGTTGGGCTTTCTATTATTGGGAAAAATGATTTTGTATTATTATTATTTTATTATATTCTGATTAAGTTGAGCTTCTAAACTTTTAAATCAGTGTCCTAACTGATTGATCCAGTCGATTTTTCTTCCTTGTTGGACAATAATATAAAAAATTTTATACTATCAATTAATCAAAATCAAACTTATTGTATTAATATTTGACTCAATCACTCATTATATTAAAGAGTTCAATTCTGATGTATTGAACCTAAAGAGTTTTATACTATTATTCAATCAAATTTATATTTTTGTATAACTTTCAAGTAGTGGTTAAAAAGTAATAATATTTATTGATGTGTGTCATTACATGATAAGATGGACATATAAATTTTTTTTACACTATTATTTCAATTAAATTCTATATAAAAAGTCTTGTTAATATGAATATATAATTAAATAAGAATATATCAAAATTAATACTAAATGGAAGTACGCCGTTCGAATCAAAGCTATATCTGTCTAGATGGTTTATCGTTAACTCTTAATATGTAATTCTGTAATTCATCTTGCAAAACGCTCTTACTCACCACTCAGTCCTCAGTCATCGTCATCTTGAAGATCTCATTCCCAATTCGCAGTCACAGATCCAAATCTCCAAAATTCCCCTTTTCACTTCCTCCACAAGAAAACCAAATACCTTGGATCAACTTCACCGTCCTTTTCCATGGCAAATGCCTGGAAAAGAGATAAACCCACCAGACTCCTCTCCCCAAAGTTCCTCTTTTTACTCTTCTCCTCCACCCTCCTCCTCCTCCTCTTCCTCTTCCTCTTCCTTACCCCTCGAGCCACGAACCCTAGCCCTAACCCTAGCAACTTCCTCGCCCTCAACACCCACCTCTCCTTCAACGCAATCTCCCCATTCGACTGCGTCAAATCCCCACAAGCCCACCCCGTAATCGCCAGCATCGTTGAAGGGGTTCGGTACCCGTTCCTCTACTCTCTCTCCGATTTCGGAACCCTACCCGACAAGCCCCACAAGAACATCGCCAGGATCCTCAAAGGTAAGCCCTTTCGGAAACCCGACATCTCGGTGACGGTTCAGGAGGTTCTGGAGAAGGCGAAGAGTGAGGGTATTGATGGGTTTGTTGTTGATGTGGGTGCCAATGTGGGAATGGCGAGCTTCGCTGCTGCTGCTATGGGGTTCCGGGTTCTGGCATTTGAACCTGTCTTCGAGAACTTGCAGAAGATCTGTGAAGGGATTTACTTCAACAGGGTGGCGGATTTGGTTACCGTGTTTGAGGCTGCAGCTTCGGATCGGCTTGGTGGCATTACCGTTCACAAGGTTGATATTTCTCATTGTTAATGACTTGTTATTTTTGTTTTATTTTGTTTTTCATGTGATTTTGCTATGCTTGAATTGAATTCTGGTTTTCTATTGTTTATGCTGATTTTAGTAATTGAGGAGCTGTAATGAAGGATTGTGGATAAGTCTTTGGTTACTTGGATTATTGGATATAGTAATCTAATCAGCTCAGAAAATATTCATTAAAATAAAGGTTGCACTTTGAAGAGTAAAGTAGGAAATTCCATGTTTGCAGCTGA
This sequence comes from Dalbergia oliveri, assembly GCA_030441495.1. Lineage (NCBI taxonomy): Eukaryota > Viridiplantae > Streptophyta > Magnoliopsida > Fabales > Fabaceae > Dalbergia > Dalbergia oliveri. The sequence continues at coordinate 46,839,385 of JAMLFY010000001.1, forward strand.
TGATGAAGAAAAATAACTTTTCAGGGTATGTTAGGTTAGGGGGTAGAAATGAGGTGGAAATTTTCATGGATAAGCTTTATTTATAACATTATACATGAAACTCATTTATGAAAAATTTACCCTTATTTTTATTCTCAAAGTATTTTTAATAGAGTATTAGTTTTAGATAAGGCTTAGTTGTTGTTGTGATAGTTTTAGATGATGATAAATGGATTTGTGAGTATTGAGAGGCTGAGAGCTAACTTATTTGAGTTTCTCTTGTGGTTATTCACTTACACTTTACTCTTTAAAGCGAAAAGTTGAATCAGCTCAAACTTCTGGTACTGGTTGGATATTCCAAATTGATCAATTGCAAAATGTGACGGTAATCTTCATATTTTGATCCTACTTTCAAAGACTGACCATGAAACGCCATATGTAATTGTAACTAACTGAGATGTTCTCAGAGTTGCTTCTAGTTTTGATTTTAGATAGCAATTAGTGATATTTCAATTCCACTCCCTCTTGTTTATGTTGAAATTGATTCACTGTGCTGATCACGACAATTTTTATTTTACTTGATTTACCAGTTGGTTGGGAGGCTGGACAACAGTGCTGTTTCTGCTACAGGTGCAAAGATGGCATTTAAGTCCAATGAAGAGGTTGCTTTTCAAGTCAAGACTGTTCCACTTGATGAAGTAATTCCTGAATCAGAGCGGGTGCTTCTGCTCAAAATTGATGTTCAGGGCTGGGAATATCATGTTCTTAAAGGAGCAACAAAGTTGCTCTCAAGAAAGGGAAGCCAAGCTCCTTATCTCATATATGAGGAAGATGAACGCTTGTTACAGGCCAGTAATAGCACTGCTAAAGAGATTCGAGACTTTCTACAGAGCGTGGGTTATAATGATTGCTCCCAGCATGGCACAGATGCACATTGCACCAAGAAGGATTGATCTTGTAAAAGGCTTTCATTTTTGCAGCCCTTCCATGGAAAACCAATTCATTGGTAGTTTCTGCATACTCATACTCCACTTGACTAACAGAATGTCAGCCAAGTCTTGAGTGGTGAACAATCTGATGAATTTGATTAGAGATGCTAATCGCAACAAGTTAAGATGGGCAGCAGCTGCACAGCTAAAAGCTGGTTTGCCTAATAACTTGATGGTGAGTCATACAAAGGCATCAATCCGTAAAAGGTGGATGGACATCTTCCTGGAGATGCATTACCTTATGGCTTCTGTATGATTCTTGGGTAGATCAGTTTGGGTTTTTTTTGTACACGAGCTTTTCATTGTAGGTATTCGACAAATGCACAGTACATTTCCAATTACATTGAGATCTATTTATAAAATATTTGTGTATCAAACAAAAAAAGAATTTCGAGCTACCAATTTTTTGTCATAAATCAATGTTAAATTATACAGGGAATTTATCATATGTGGTGGCCAACATGGTGCAAAAGAAACTAGAAGTATTGTACATAACTGCAAAAACACTACCGAATGATTTCTTTAGCTTCATGAAACAACGGGGCAGAGCGTGGAAGAGAAACACAAGATCTTTATTGCCTTTGCGAAGCAAACAAAACCAATCCCATCTTCAGAAGCCACTCTGAGAAGACCTGAAGATCCAACCATACAGCTCAGTCTTTAGGATTCTTTTGGCCCACTAGTTTTTGAGGGGCCAGCTCTTTCCACCATAACGTCATAAAGCTGCTTCCCATTCTGCTCATCAAAAGAAATCAGCCAGAAAAATTAAAGATGAAGAAAATGTTGAATTTAACTTCTGCAATCTCTAGCTCAAGTGAATATAAATCTAAATATCTCAACTAATTTCCTATATTAGTGCCACATTCTTGCTTCCATGCTGCTTACAAATATTATAGGGAAGAAATGAATCTGTCCCTCGGGCTTTGTTTGTTTCTCCTTGAAGTAGACTAAGATAGGGAAGTTTGGCCACCAGAACTCCCAATTAACAAATGTTGAGTACCTGCCAGCATATCAAACAGGTACTTTAATGCAACTGCTGTGAAACTCAAGTCACTGTAAACACTAAATTGGGCTCTTACTTCCAGCGGTTTTTCCCTCCCACGAAGACATTTTCTCCTGAATCCTGGAGCTGGTCACCTATCCTTACTTCCTAAACCATAAATTTTGTACCTCATTATGTGAACAGATAAGATAACAAACCAGAGTTCCAAGAGAGGGAAGGAGGGAACAAACCAGAGCCTCATCATCAAAGACGAATCTCACTCTAGTGGCCTGAGGAAATAAAAGACAAAAACTACAAGTCAGCTTGTGAAAAATGGAATGGAAAAAATAATACATCTTGAAGCAGACAGAGTGAAAATTAGCAGGAAAAGAAAATATTATAGCTTCTTTGAAATAAGTTGTTTGCATCATCATCATGCAAGTTTGCACCTTTCTTTACTACACCACCATCTACTAACAATTACCTGGATCAAAAGAAGCAATCCAAGGAGGCCAACAGGTACTGCAGGCACCAGATTATCTGTATAAGCCAACCCACCAGCTATACCTGATAGTTAAATTTTAAGTCACAATAATTTACGGCTTTAGTGAATTTGCTCATGTCAGGATTCAGGAATCAGGAATGGTGAAAAGAGAGTAAAGAAGACTTCATTTCCTATAAAATTGTCAAAAGAGTTGGTCAATCTTATTCCTCTAGATTTTAATTCACCTATTTCCAAAGAACCGAAAACTAAGGCAACAAAGAGAGTACGGAAGTACTTATTTTTCAGATGAATCAAGTCCATTCCTTCATAAGATTGTAAATTCCCAATTAAAGGTTCAACAAACTATGCAGTTATCGATGGATTATTCAGGACATATTATACATGCAACTATGCAAGTAGTATGGAGTATGAACTGCTAGTCTGCTACTGACGTAATCTAAAGAACAGTTTACACAATCAGCTCAAATATGGAGGGCTATGCCATTGCCATGTCAATCTCCCCTGTAATAAGCTTTATCACTTACTTGAAAGCCTAAAATTATGCGCTAAGATGCATACAAATAAAGAGAGGAGTAACCACCGAGTAGCACAATAGGAATCCCGTAATCTGGATCGGGAATCACTGTTTCTCTGGTCCTCACCTTTCTTCCAAGCTGTCAACAAAGAAATCCCACAGCTAGAATTCATGTCATATCAACTACATGGAACACACTCAGAACCAAAAATACCAAATTGCAAACATAAATTGAAAAAACAAGATAAAGCCATTGAAGAGTGAAGTAGTGACCACTGAGTTAATAGCAAGACAGTTTCCATGGCTTCTTCTAGCAATTTGCGTCCTAGAGAAACTTTGAATACACACAACCTGCCCACAAAATGAAGTCCTGAAAGCACTCAAGCACCCAATCTCTTCCCTCCCTGCAACAAACACATAACTGCAAGTATAAACGCCAACCGCCAAACATCAAACCTTCCCATTTAAGCATTAAAAAGTATAGTATCAGTGAGTCCCTTTTGTGAAAACAAATATGCACACTTCATTGAAAAGGGAAACGGAGTTTTTACGAAAACTGACACAGAACAATGAATGAATAGAAGAAAGAAACCAGATGAAAGTACATGCAATTGAGCTTACTTTGGGTGGGAAGAAAACCGTGTACGGACAACAGAGTGCTGGCCATTTGTTTCTGCTTCCACAAAACCGATGTACTTGTTTTATGTGGGTGGAGGAGCAAGGAAGAGTGAGAGAGTATGACGGCCGTGAAGGGATGATTTTACGATTATGCCCACCCTTTTGTGAGGCCATTGCAACATGTCCAAGGGCATTAAAGGAACAAAGTTGTGAATTTTACCCCACGAATTCGAGGCCTTATCTGATCCAACTCGCCATCATTCGTTAAAGCTACACTAGTTGAGAAGTGAGAAGAACTTGCTCCCTTCAGTTCAGCTCATCGGATTTTCTAAGTACCTGTGGCTGTGAATGGCGCACTCTCTATGTTTCACTCCTATTTGTTCCTTGAAGTCCTCAAACCGACCAGGTATGTTTAACACACACACTCTCTCTCTCTCTCTCTATGCTTTCTTGTATTTGTTGGTCGTTGCAGTGTGTTATTTAATTGAATGAGATTTTGTTTGATGTTAAATAGGGGTAGTTACCGGTAATTCGGTTGCCCGAAAGGCTTTTCCGATAAAAGAAGCATGTCAGAATGCTAAAGCTCGAAACTTTCAGTCTTTGGAGGTTAAGGTGAGATTGAATTCAGTATCCCGTTTATATAGATAAGATGCTTTGTGCTTAGTTTTTTGTGTCAAAGATACTTGATTAGTTCGTTGGAGAGAGATGCCATTGTAGTCAGTCAGTTCTTTGTTTTCACTTTTAAGTTTGTGTAGTTGAGTTTGAAAATTGGTAACCTTAATCTTTCTCTTGATAGTTAAATTTTAACTGGGTAGGGACACTCATGACATTGAGCCATCAATTTCCATCACTTTTAGTGAAAATACATGCGGCCAATCCAGGAATAGTAAATAACATCCATTGGGATTTTTGTTATTATCCTTGCTAGTAGCTAATTAAGAACCAATAAAAAGAGAAAGGCACAATCTGGAGTCCTGTGCTGGGATACCTAGATTTAAGCTGGCATGGGGACAACGGTTTATGCATGCATGGTTTGTGATTTATAGAATGAAAAGTACAATGTAGCCATATCATTTCAGACATCGATTAGTAGTTTGTCTGCAACCATTTGGAAGAAATCAGTACTAGGGAAGCGTTGAAGTTCTATGAAAGGATTTGGTGTCGAATTTCATAAACTGACGCTTCAGGACTTGAGTAGATCATTGACTAATTTTATTTTTCTTTAGAAATTTAATGTGCTACATGAAACTTGAACATGCATTAAATGCCATTAGTTTCTGTTCTTGTGTATAGCAATGGAAATACCTTGAATCACTCTTTGATCTTTGATTCAATACAGGCTGCAGAGGATAACAAGCAAAACACAAAAGTAAAGAGCATTGTTTGTACTGATTGTGATGGAAACGGTAAGTGAAAATGTATGTTTTAATTGCCTTGTATCTCAATCTTCTGTAGTTTTCTTATGCTTCATTCAAAGAAGGGGTTAAATTAACAAGTACTCTAATGTGATATCATATAGCAATTGTTAGTTTGGTACAAAAATTTGAAAGGGAAAACTTGGGTCAACGGTGCTTTCTTGTCTTGTTGAGAGATTTTATGCCTCTTTCTCAACACCTCAACAATTGTTATGCCAATAGTGCAGGCAATGTCGTTAAGCTCTATTGACTTATTGCTTCCTAGTTAAGTATATTTGGTAGTTGCTTAGCCTTCAAATTCAAAGTCTCATTCTTCGTGAGATTAGCCAATTCATTAGATTGGAGATACTTTCTCATGCTATCAGCAACCAATTGCTCATGATAGTTCTCTCCTTTGAGTTTATATTCAGATTATCTATAATTCTTGATGATGAACCGTGATATTTTCACAAGGCATACTTCAGTTGAGGCCTACTGCTTTTGCTACATTAGTCGTAAACTTAACAGATACTGCCAATTTCTTGATGTCTGATGAGCTAGCAGATATTTCTTTTAGTTTGTTTTCCTTACATAGTTACATTAGAAATATCAGCAATTCAGCATTCAACTCACTGGCTTGTTACACTTTTATTCAACTACCAGGTGCAATATTATGTACTCAATGCAAAGGTACCGGAGTTAATTCGGTAGACCACTTCAACGGACAATTTAAAGCTGGTGGATTATGTTGGTTGTGCAGGTACTTAGATAAAAATACCGCACTCCTGTTTCTCTCCCTTAATTTTACCCTGTATGAGCATGTGTGACTGTGCTATCTCTTCCATTGCATTTCTTGTATGCTGTATCAGTGCATACTTATGTACATCAATTTCTATTGATGTAGGCATAAATATCAATTCTGCTACCATATCATGCTTGCTTCATGCAATTCAAGCAATATTGTCATTTGCATGAAATGGTTTAGTTTGTTTATGTAGAGGTCAATGATGAGGATCTAGTTGGTTGTGCAGCTGTAGTTGTCGGTATATATGGTCCTCCTTGACTTATTTTTTTTAGTAGTCATATGAATTTTTATCCCCTTCTTATAAAATTGTTAAAAAGTTGGGTGCTGAAAACACCTACAAACATAATATTTAGTGCAAGTCTCAAAATATGAAGACATAAACATAACTGAAAACACCTACAAGCATAAAATTTAGTGCAAGTCTCAAAATATGAAGACAAAAACATAACAGACTCATGGAGACCACCCAATGGCAAATCTCGTCTTTGTTTAGCTACAATTGAATCCTACCAACATACATGTTTCTTGCAGAGGTAAGAAGGACATTTTGTGTGGAACTTGTAATGGGGCTGGCTTTCTTGGTGGATTCATGAGCTCATTTGATGATTAGAAGATTGCCTAGATTGAATGTTTGAAGATTCCTCATAGCTAAAGAAAGATAGAAAAGGAAGTGGGAATCAGTTTGTTCCTCTATTCGTTTTTTTTTTTTAATATGTGATGTGTAATCAATGTTGTATTATGCAGTTGTGGCAATAAGATTTTGTCTGAACATGATTGTTCCTTGGTTGATTGCATTCTCGGCAGTTTGGGTTTGATTGGTCTAAGCAATAATGGAAGATGTTCAATTGACAGTCACTATTCCCTGGTAAACTAGTAGTTGAGACTAGACAGCACAATGAAATGATAATCATGCAAGGCTAGCACAGCAATCTCTGCTTGAATTGAAAATAAAATACATTCCATTTCATATTATAAAGGCTGTTGTTGACTTCTTTCTGTATACATTTCGTACAAGTTTTTGGGTTACGGGGCAATGAACATTCTGAAAATGCTTCAAACCGCCCACATTTTACAATACAATTATTATGACGGCACAACTTCAATAACTTAAATGTGCTTTGATTTACTTGGTACATTATTCCAAGAGTACATAAAGTTTATGATTAAACACACACACCAGTCACACAGATAAAATGGCTCCTGTTATCAAGACAGTATCAAACGGAGAACCTCTCCTGAATACTTGAATGTTCTTTCTGTTTCTGCAAGACAATGGTTCTTTTCGTCTTGAGTCCATCCCTGAGAAAACAGCAAAGGAATTTATCACCCCAGCTCATAGAAATTGGAAGAGTTCAAGAAACTTACTTCAGAAACTTTGTTCAACGTGTCCCTCACGTTCTGTAACAACTGGGACAGGTCACCATCCCATTTATAAAACTCCAACTCCTTCTTGTTAAGTATCTTTTCAGATACCTGCAACAGTGAAGATTAAGGTGTAAGATGATCTTGAGTATAAAACGGGTAATCTAGCACTCTATCAGTTTTTTACGCCAGATGGTGATAGTGAAAATGGCTTAAAAGAAGGTGTAGAACATAGTAAAGCACTGAAGTCTTGTGAAAAGGATATACCCTATTGGACTAAGTTACCTTTTTCCCAATCATTCGCCCACCAGCTGAATGGGCAAAGTAGATGTTATAATAGTGGCAAATAAAGGCTTGCTGGTCATTCTCTGATAACTCCTTGAGATATTGTGCATAGGTAAGACCTGGGGACGAAGGTGCAGGAATGGAATGACCTTCCTCCCTGAACCACTCCAAATCTTTTGCCAAACATGCAGACCTTTCCAATCCTGTATTTCTGAATTCAGCATCTATACAAGGAAATGAAGGAATCTAAGAGCTTCAGCATTAGTCATTAGATTAGTTGAGAAAATATAATATGCAAGAGAATAGAGTACAACTAGTATTGATAATAGCAACAAAACTTCATAACGGAAACTGAGTGAATGAAACAAGCAAGACCAAGACCAAAAATATCAGCAAGTTCGAAGATAAAAGGCTAGGAAGAATATCTACTGCTTTTGCAATTATTTGCCCAATAAATTAGAACCTCTAAAAGATCCATCAAGAGTTTCTTCCAATAAGAAACAAGACAGTGTTATCTTTTTCTATTAAAAAGTAAAACAGATTGCAAAAGAAACTTACTGCAGGCATACTAAATTACTCTATATATATTGCAAATTAAAGAAAAAGAGGCCTTCCCCATGTAATAATCATTGTAACATAAACTCATAGTGGAAACTGACATGAAGGGTAAAAAGCGTCTTGGACGATCTTCTCCAGTGTGTCATGAACAAACTTGCTATCCACAAGGAACCTAAGGTAGCCATCAATGGTTGGCTCCCACTTGGTCACTGATCGCTCCTCGGGCTCCTTAGCTTGCTTCTTCCCGTGCTTAGACTGCTCTCTGGTATGCATCTTCATGGCCACAGACCTCATCTCCTCCACAAACTTCTTGTGGGGGCCAGAAGCAGAAACAACCTTAAGGGACATCCTTAAAATTATATATCCACTCAAGTTCTGGGAATGTTGGGGTTGGTGGAGGTGATGTTATATGATGAATGACCTGATAATACTATATATATATAGAGAGAGTGATATAGAAGGAGAAGATGAAGTTGCAATAAAAGGATGAGTGCAAGGAACGGAAGGTTGAGCAAGTAACAGGTAAATGATCAACAAACGCACGTGGATGAGAGTAGGACAGACACGGAATATATTAAAAAAAAACTGCGCGCCGTTGAAATAGTGATGACTGGTGTGTGCGCAACAAACAATGACAAACAAACCCAACTGTTTATAATTAAAGGTCTTAGTTAATGCCTCTGTTGCTCATCTTTATCGTGTTTTCGTATAATGCTTGGCAGTATGAAATTTTTTGCTATGTAAGAAAATGTTTATGATTGGAGGAATATTTTATGTTTTTAAACTTTTCACCCACCTTTACCGTGTTTTACATTCTCTCTTCTTCTTTGAGTTTTTATCCACATTTACTTTCCGTGTGCTTTTCATCTTGTCCTAGGTACCGTCACTGATGCTTTGAAAATCTCTGTTTGAAATGAAAAAATTAGAGCTACGCCCACAGTATTGAAGTTGCGACTTTGCAGCACGAAGTAAATTTTATTGTGCGACTTTTTTTTAAAATTATCCTTTTTTTTATCAATTTAATTATGATGCATCAAAATCAAAATTACACTGTTATTTAATAATATATTATCACATTAATAAACATAACTGACAATCACATTCACTATTTAAAAAATCACAAATGAAATGATTTAATTTGATAATAACTGAAAATTTTAATGCATAAAAATTATACTTTTTTTTAAAAAAATATACTATAACAAGTATTCTTAATCGCTGTAATTTATTTTTATTAGAAATTACAACACAATTTTCAATTCTAAATAATTGGTAAAAAAAATTGTTCTAGTTTATTATAACTTTGAAAAATGTCTAAATTTTTTTCATATTATTAATTAATTATATGTTGTTTTTGTAACTTTTTAAAAGATTATTATAAAAATGAAATTTTTTAATAATATTATACAGGGTCCAAAGAAAATTATTAAAACACAATTATTGTGATTAATACATTCAGTTTAATTGGTTATGTATTTTAAATAATTTATAGTTGATTTCTTTTAATAGAAGATATAGTAAAATGATCACTATTAATACAAGGTTATGTCAAATAGAGCTTCAACGCTCTAACGTTGGAGCTTCTGCACCATTAGAATTTTTTTATTATTTAATTAGAAAATTTAGGATTTATCTAACCGGTAATCTAAGGACACTGGTCAATTATATTTTATCAAGTTGCTTAATACAAAGTTACAAACCAATTATGCTCCTGGTTGGTTGGAAGGGCAAAGAAGATTGTGATTTCTTGGTTTCCTATTTCCCTCTGTTGAAGCAACAGCGGTGGACGCTGCTTTCCCTCCTATGTTAGCATTCGATTGTTGCTCTGCCCTTTTTTTTCTTCTGGGTTAATGGCGTTCCGCAAGCTCTTCTTTTATCAATTTTATGAAATGAAAGTACTTACTTTAAAAGTTTAGGTAATTACTTGAAGGGACTGCCTACTTGTTCCATGTTTAGGTATGATTAATTATTGCCACAATAATTTCTTTTTTAACTTTTTTTTTCTTGATGACGTTTGTTACTTTGTTTGATAGGCAATCTTTTATAGTGCAATTGATTTTTATACAAAGTTATAATTCTTAAGAGTTTACTAATTGTTTATTATTTTAAAGCTTCAACCTTTTTGTTTTTTTTACTTTCCAACAACTAATATTTAAAGTCATTCTTTATCAAAAAATATTTAATGTCATTCATAACGAAATGTGCGTTAAATATTTTTATAAGTTTGAGTAATTTAAATTTGTATGTATTGTCATTTTAAGGGACCAAAATTGTTTGTCTCTTTAATTAATTAATGGATTCGTATAAAACACTCCACGATTGAGTCAAGATACTGCATCAAGAGATTTATTATACCTAAAGGCCTTATTTAATATAATAAATAGTGAATTACGCCACATAAAAAATATTGAATTATGATGCCAAGATATTAGGGATTCATTCTGGATCAAGAAAAATGATATCAAAGATTCAATTGATCCATTTAATGCAATTGTTTATGATTATAGTCATATAAAAATAATTGCACGATCGGTACATGGTAATTAGATTCATTTCTTAATCGAATGATTAGTACCCATCTTTAAATCAAGTTTTCAAGTCATATTAATGCTTGTAAAAAGCACTTGCCTCGTTAAAACTAAATCAATTTAAAAGACTAAAACACTCATGTTATAAGTTGGAATATATTAATTTCAGCATAAAAATATAAACACAAGTATTTTAGGATTTGATTTTAATATATTAACAGTGAAAAAATTTTTACTCAATCATCTAATTATGTAAATCTTTAACTAGGGGCCAATTAGTGAAATTCTTCTAATATTTAAACTTATAAATTCAGTTTATGATATTTATATTTAATTTTCTTTGCATGAATTTGTCAACAATAATCGTATACATGATTGTAAATCGAGTGGTTAGACGAGCTAATTATCATGCAGTTCAAACACCTGAAACATATTGATTAATATTAATTTTTCCAGCATTGCCAAGCAAGTCGCTTTGGCCGAGTGGTTAAGGCGTGTGCCTGCTAAGTACATGGGGTTTCCCCGCGAGAGTTCGAATCTCTCAGGCGACGATTGAACCATTTTTTTCTTTGGCAGTCAGTACTCATTATCAATAGACCATTTTTAAGTTTATTTTATTTTTCAGACATGATGATTGGTTCATCAATTATTATTTGAACATTTGTCATTTACAGAACTCCATTACTCATGCACCCAAACCACAAAACCAACCATTATCAATTAAATTTGGAGCATACTTTTCTGATCTCTCCTTCAGTACCACTCTTCACCTCAATGCTACTCAATTTGATCATGGCCTTTGGAAACTCAAATTCAAACCTTAACCCCAGTAGCCCTCTGAAGTTCCCAGCATAATTCTCCACCACAAGTTGCGTATTAGAATCTTGCAATAGCCTCTGGTCTGATTCTAGAACCCCATTACCATCACGTACATTCTTGAAGAAACTAACATCAAATTTGGCTGGACTATCTTTGTCCAAAGCCACCCTTCTCAACCCATCTCCATTTTTGGGACACTCAGCTTGAAGTTGTGCTAAGAAAGCCGGGTTTATAGTGGGATCAGCATTGCCAGTGGTGGTGAAATTGTACAAGCGGTAACTGAAGAACCTGCAATCTGTCTGGCCTATGGTATGTGCGCCTGCAGACATACACACAAGTAAGAAATACATGTCAAAGAATTGTACATCATATGTACTAGTAGCCTAGATATGTATGAGTTATATATTATGAGATTAACTTTGATACTCATTGGTAGTGTCATCCAATCATATTTGATGATAGGACAATATATGATGGTACAAAGAAGTTTTACGTTATGGGTACATGAAAATTAAATTCATATATTTTATATATTAAATATATCGTGATAGAAAGCATACCAGCTAAGGTTACAAGGTCATGATCATCTAGACCTTTGGCAGCAAACTTTTGCTTCTGGACAGAAATTGGGTCAAGTGGAGAAGGCAAGTTTGAGGCTTGAGTTGACGAAGAAATCCCCCATCTCTTCTTCCTGTGGGTACTAACCAACTTGGGCCATCACTCTGACATTTTCTCAAGTGTTAATTTTATCCATTCCTTCATAAGGACCATGTCTCTATGCTAGTGTAGTGTGTGTTTCAAAAGTATTAGAGTTATTAAGAGATTATTTTAATACCAAACTGACGGCATCACGGGCGGCCAATGCTAGTATGTCAGCACACGAGACAACTCCAGGGCATATGGCCTCTATCTGTGATTTTGCATCATCAATCACTTCAAAACCTCTTAGACCGAGGTTCGGCAATGCATTCCTCTCTGCAGAAGAGCCTGTAATCAAAATCGAACCATCGCAGCCCTATGGGAGATATTTCCAATGACATGTTAACATTAGTTTATGGTAAAAACAATGATTGCGTAGGAACAAAAATTTATTTGATAAGTGTGTGAATGATTAAGGTGGAGGCAGTATGGTAACCTGTACAAAGCAATCATGGAAATGAAGCCTGAGGAGGCCAGGAGCAACAGTAGGATCTTTGTTGAAGTAGGATTCAACAGTGGACCGTACCATGGCCTCAACACTGGGGCATGAAGTAGAATAAAACCCAGTTTTCAGTTGGGCTTGTACTGCCGAAGTCAACATAAATATAATTAGGGACCCCAATATGGCATTCATTTTGTACCAACAATGCAAGGAGAAACTAGTATCTTGCCAACTTCAAACTTGGTTTTGATGGATCTTTTTCTCTCCCTCACTTACCTGCAGCATTTGCAGCCCTGATTGTCACTTAAATAAGGGTTTGGATCGTGGGAAAAAAGTGGATCTTCTGAGATATAATTAAGCTTTTCTTAGTTACTTTATTCGGCCAATTAATAAGGTTTTGGCCTATTAGTCAATGACATTTTGATAAAGTGGAGAAATTAAAAGATGGTTTCCCATTTAAAGTTTTCTGAAGCTCATATTAGAGAATCGAAGTTGGGTTTCACAGTTTGGATTCCGTCACTCTCATCTTTGATGCCTCTCTGCATTATTTTTTCGATTGATGGCTCTGCTTTATTCCTCTACGCGTTTCTGCTTTATCAGTCTCTTGTTTTTGCGCTGTAATGCTCATCTTTTTTGCTTTAGTTGTTCACTTGTTTTCATTTTGTTCACATTAGCTTTGATTCGTGTATCTGCATTAAAATTCTTGGGGATCGCTTTTGTTCATACATCGTAAATACAGTACCAAATTAAAGTTGATTAGCGAGCAATACACGTAAAAAGGGGTTGAAAAACAAGTATCTTAGTAAAACATTTGAGCATGTGTCCATGTTATTCGTACATCATTTATTCATTTTCCTCGGCCCCTTCTTAAGAGCAGTGCTCAATGATTCCAAAAGCTATAGTACGAAAAACGATTAAGAAGAAAATCACCAATCACATAGTTCTATAACTAATCAAGATAAATGGGAAGTCTAAATCCAAGGACATAGTCTTCGTCAAAAGATTCTCACATGTTAATTTTTTTTTCTCTGAATTCAAATATTGCCAAGTAATAAAATTGCTACAAGTGCATGACAATAACTTTTTGTAAGTTGGTTTTGGTTTTTCGTTTTGGGCCTAGTGCTCTCCAATGCACCAAAAACAAAAATCATCTACAAAACCATCTGGAGCCCAATATGGCATCCCAGCAATTCATCTCTCTAATCTCAAGCCATTATCATCTTTGGACCACTCTTCTGTTCGTCGGTGGTTCCTTTCAGCCGGCAGATTCTTCCCACTCCTACTCTGCATTTTTCTGATATCATTACTGTTGCAAATTGCCGGATTTATTCGTTCATAGCTAGGGACTTGCCTTCTCTATTTGCATGTTTTGTGGGACGTTTGTGGCTGGGCAACCAGCAACCATGGCAGTGCTGAAATGGGTCTGTGGAGAAGGTACTGGAATGGCAAGGAGACTGATGCAACACTAGGGCTCCATGGGCAAGAGGTGGGTTCTACATTTTGGGCCTAGCCCAATTCGATCAAAGGGAGGCAAAAGTCAGGACAAGAGCTTGGCAGACTCATGAAAACCATTTTCTGAGCTTCATTAGCCAAGCCCAATTGGGTGCCCATAGGAATGGGTGGTGTATGGGGCTATTTTGTGCAGAAAATTACATTTTTAGTTTCATGGGCGTAGTGCAATTTCGGTTGCTGAGGAGGGACTCAAGCCAATTTCTTGTCAGCCCAATTAGGCAATGGGACACTGGTGGATTTTCTATGCATGTGATCAGTTATTTAGCAGTCCCATTTATTTTTTAAGAAATTTAATAAATGTAATTAGAAATTTAATTATTGTCATTTTCTTTTTCTAAGGACAAAGTTGATTTGAAAGGAGAGTAATGATAAAAGATAATTATAATATAAATAAGGGTAATGTCATTTATAAATCATAAAAATAAAATATTAAGTAAAAATGCCTCTTCTCTCTTAACTATTCTCCCTATCCTTTCTATTTTTTTAATTTTCTATGATTATAAATTATTCACACATCATATACGTTACATCTCTTTTGTATCAGCATATTGTTGAAGAGCTACAAAATGGATAATAATGTCATCAAGAAACTAACTTTGGAAGACTTGATTTTCTTCGTCAACTTCTGAAATCAACGTCACATTTAAGATTACCAATGGAAGAGTTTCCTCTGCCAAGTGGTCCATGCACGTGCCGTCTGGACTGGGAGAAGGTAGAGAATTTTCCTGGCACAAAGTCACAAACCATGTGCGGTGCAGAAATAGAAACTCCTTTACACGTTTCAGAATATTTAACATTGGGTCAAAATTCATGAACCAAACTGCATTAGTTTACACTCCCAATCCGTATACCACGGACTCTTTAGCCATTCATTCGCGTCAACACCGACCATTAAATTGCTAGAATAATGGAATCGAAGCCATTTGTGTCATGATAAAAATTCATAAATATAGGATACAGAAGACTAAATACTAATCAAATGAAAGGCCTCGCAAAAAAATTAATAATGTAAGACTTGAAAAAGAAAAAGTTATCATTCCACCAACCCAAGTTGCACTCCTTGAAGTATTATTTATTTTACTTTCAAAACAAAAAAATTGTTTTCTTCCTCATGACAAAAAAAAAATCTTCCTCCGACCAACCAGAAAGAAGTAATTGTTTCTTCCTTGTGTTTTTCGTTCTGCCCGTGCGCATTTTTTATTTCTGATTGTTCGAATTGAAGCTTCAGACGAGCAAACTATCAGTTGATAAAACATGAATTAACAAAAGTTAACCAAAAAATTTTTTTTTTTAAAAAAAACATGAATTCACAAGGGAAAGCAAAATGTACTGATTTTCTTTGCTTGTTGCATTTTTCTTCCCATCTGGTCACTACTAAGAGACGAGCTCGACTTTTGAAAGGAAACAAATAATAAGTAACATAAACAAATAAACTTTCACACATAAGACTTCTGCTATTAAAACAGCAACTATTTTTTGGCTTCGTACCTTGTTACATATGAACAATACTCGGAGACAAACTTAATAATTGAAAGGATTACAAACTTAATAAACAGAAGTACAGAACACAAACAAATAAACTGGAAACCACATGAACGCTGCGACATTTCCTCACTGAGAGAATTTACATAGAACTAGAGGTTGGACAAGGAGGAGCAGCTACTTCTGTAATCCCTTCTAACATCAACACCACACTCTTCATTGATGGCCGAAGAGCAGGTTCATCTTGGATACACCAAAGTGCCACCTTCACCATATTTTCCAGGATATTTTTATCCATTGTTTCCCAATGAACAAGCTTATGCAACTCTCTAGCAACAAAGCATTTATACGCCCAACCGGAGAGAAGAGTCTCCTCTGGTTGTGAGATGTTAGCTTCTATGTTTCTCCTGCAACACACAATTTCCAGTAGCATTATTCCATAGCTATAAACATCAGCCTTCACGGTTATTGGGGTGTTCTTTTGCCATTCAGGGGCCAAGTACCCCCTTGTTCCTCTAACACCTGTGAATGTTCTTGTTTGATCTGGCATTAGGAGTTTTGCTAGTCCGAAATCAGATATTTTAGCAGTCCAAAACTCATCCATTAAAATGTTTTGAGGCTTTATGTCACAATGAATAATCGGTGCTTCACACTCTTCATGGAGATAGAGTATTCCTCTTGCAATGTCTAGCGCTATTCTTGCTCTTTCTTCCCAATCTGGACTTGTGACATCCCCGAAGAGAAGATTTCCAAGGGAACCATTGCTCATGTACTCATAAACTAAAAGCCTCTTGGGACCATCAGCACAAAAGCCCAGCAAGCGAACTAGGTTCCTATGGTGTGTTTTTCCTATGGCTCGCATTTCTGCTTGAAACTCTCTTTCTCCTTCTTCAACTAACTTCTCCAGTCTCTTCACTGCAATCAATCTTCTACTTCTACCTTTGTACAAAAACCCTTTGTACACTGCTCCAAAAGAACCCTTGCCCAATTCGTCTTTGAAACCATTTGTTGCTTTTTTGAGCTCATTATATGAAAATCTCCTCAAAGCCACCTCTTCATTAAGGCCCAAGTCCCCAATCTCCAACAGCCTTTTGTACCTTAGTACTCGAATCTTGTAAATAAAATGGCAAGAGATTCCAATAGTCAAGCATAAAAGCAAAGTACAACTCAATATAACAACAATAATCTGCACAATTGATTTGTTGTTAGTACTCTTGATTGGAGGTGGTTGTGGTTGGTCAACCTCAGGCACAAGAGGCTTTTGAAGGATTTCATTCAACTTCAAGTTTCCCACCTTTAACAATGCCAAGGATGATGCATCGCTTTGCACAGTTCTTCTAACATATCTCAAAGGGGGCTCTTGCATCTTGCAGAGACTGTTTTGATAAAGGGCAGCCCAACAGTTGCAATCTGCCATGCAAGAAGATGAGCATTCTGCTTCCTGTGACATTTGGACCTGGAAATAAGGAGTATCACCCCACACCAAATTCGGGATAGAGACCATATTATATAAAGTTGAATTGTCTCTCTCGTCACACTCGGCTTCTGAAAAGTTCCTTTTGCAGCCAAGAGTCTTTTGATTCAAATCAATGAAGTCAAATCCTGGAAGACAGTTGCAATATGGATTCTGGTCGTCGAATGTGCAGTAGCTGTTAAAGCCACAAAATCCCTTTACCAAACACTGATTGTCCTCAGATGGCCAACTTTGTACTTTTGTAGTGCTGCTAGTATCGTTGCCGTCATGAACATACAACCGAAAAACTCCATCAACATCTAGTGTTGCACGATAAATGGCCTTCGTGTTGTTGATGTTGCTAGCCAAATTTGAACCATAATAAAGATATTGGATCGGCTTCAAATCACTGTCATTCCTGATTAGCAAAGGTCCTGTTTTGTTGAGGTAAAGATGCTGTTTGAAACCATTATTAGTTCGAGAGTCCCAATAAGCATCTATTTCTGTGTCGGCGTATACTGGATACAAAACAAGATTTCCATCAAGCTGCATTTTGAGAGTAAATCGTCCAATTGAGTGGTTGGTCTCTGATGAACTAGAGATCAATTGACCTCCACAAGCAAGAGTTTGATCACCTAACATAGTATCAGTTGGGTAATCGAAACTCTGCCATGTGACATTGGAATTATTGTTGTATAGTACAAAGTTTCCAGAGTCAAGCATGGAAGCAAAGGAAGCAGTTGCATTGGCATCAACAATAAGCTTTTCTTGTCCTTGTTGTGTTGGCAGAAGAAGCATGCCCTCCATGGTTAGTTGTAGCTTTGTATTTGAGGTGAGTGGAGGACCATCTCGGTTTGCAGTCCATACCACTGTATGGTTGTTGTTCCTGCCAACCAACCAAATCCCAATGGCAAAGCCACTGCCTTGTTGATAAAAACCAAATGCAAATAGACCAGAAGGGGAAGGCCATGAAGTGGGGCGAGTAGTAGGGTGCAATGATGAACCAAGTGGTATCTGCTTATAAGGATGTTGTGTACCAACTATTGCACTATCTGCAAATAATAAGGCCATTAACAGCAATAAGGCCATAGTTGTTGCTATAGTGCCCATAACTTTTTGGCCTTGATGCTCTGAATTTGTTATGAAAGAAAAGCAAAATTGCTAGTACTCTAACTGCTTTGCGTAGTTTAATATATTAAAGGAAATCTCTTCAAAAAGACTTCATTTTCTTCGTCAATGTCTGAAATCAACACCACTTGGAAAAGTAGCAATGCAAAAGTCTCCAATCAACCCCACTTTAGTAAACAGCAATGCAAGACTTTCCACTATCATGTCTTCCTCGAAGTTATTATGAAGGTGGAAAGAAAGAAATATCAATAAGTTCCAACCAAACCGAGTAAATATGATATCGTACATTGTCGAGTTTAAAAAATGTCCACAATTGTTTTCGTAGAAAATAAGGTTCAAATTTTTCGGTCAAGAGTTTTAGCCAGTGTTCCCTTCCCCATGTTTCATGATAAAATATTACCGACTAACAAAAACTTACATGACAATATTTGCTTTTTCAATTTACGTCATGTTTGGTGGAGCATGGAATTTGAGTGGGAAACCAATTTTGATGTTGGGAGTGACACGTACAATTGGAAGTACAATTTCACAATTTAATTTCATAAAATTCAAAAATAACTAAAATAGATCATTCTCAGTTACTAATCTATATCTTATGAATTATCAATTTTAAAATTTATCAAATTAAATATCTCTCTCATCATTAAAATTCATATAATTTTTTTTTCTCATTCATTTTTCAATAATTATGTAACAATTCTTCAGTAAATCCAAATATAAAATTTAATATTCTAATAATTTAATTTCAATCCTTTTAAAGTTATAATTGAGATTAAAGTTTCATGTTACAATTTCAATTTCAACATCTGAACAGACCCTAACATTATTTTATTTGGGTAAAAGATGAATTAACTTTTTTTTAATGTAAAAAAGACTTAAGTTAGTAAATTAGATGTGCCACAACCGAAATGAAATACTCATACCATGAAATGATAGAACTTTTTATTACATGAATGAACTTCCATGCATGGAAGCTACCTTTTACATAGAAATCATCACAAGATCACAGGAACAACAAAAACGTAACAGGAACCTAATATGAAAATTGAACTACAGTGGTTAATTAACTTTACTAAATGTACGTGCACACGACATGTACATGTAATAAAATGTCCACAGCATGGGAATGTGATTTATAAAATTATTAAAACTAGTGGGATGGACACGTAGGAATTGGAATATCTTTCCAACCTTCCAACATTAAGATCACATTCTTCATTGAAGGACGCAGAGATGGGTTGTCTTGGACACACCACAACCCTACCTTCACCATTCTCTCTAGTGTCTTCAAATCTGTACCTTCATTTTCATCTTCCTCTTTATCATATGCAACAAGCTTATTTAATTGGTTGGCTACAAAACATTGATATACCCAACTGGAAATAAGTATCTCTTCTGGAGAGGAAACATCTACATCTATGCTTCTTCTGCGACAGATAATCTCCAACAGTATCACCCCATAGCTGTAAATGTCAGCTTTTATAGACAATGAAGCCTCCTTTTGCCATTCAGGTGCCAAGTACCCACTTGTCACCTCATCCCCCGGTCTAGTTCTTCTATGTTCAGGCTTTAATAGCCTTGCAAATCCAAAATCAGATATCTTAGCTGTCCATGATTCATCCATAAGTATATTTTGGGGCTTAAGATTACAATGGATGATACAAACTTCACATTCTTCATGTAAATACTGGACTCCTCTGGCCACATCCAATGCGATTTTTAGTTTCTCTTTTAAAGGCAAATGCTTCTTAGCCTTAAAAAGAAGATTTGCAAGAGAGCTGTTGCTGACATATTCATAAACAAGAAGCTTCCTAGACCCATCAATACAATAGCCAATGAGCTTAACCAAATTCCTATGATGAGTTCGAGCAATGGCTGTGATTTCAGCATGGAATTCCTTCTCCCCTTCATCAACAATTTTCTCTAGTCTCTTGACAGCAATCCTTTTGTTACTGTCACCAATTGTACCTTTATAAACTGCTCCAAAAGATCCTCTGCCTACCTCTTCTGTGAAGCCACCAGTTGCTTTCACAAGTTCATCAAAAGAAAATGAACGCAATGAATATTCCTCAGTAAATCCCATATTTGAACTTGCAGACAACATCGTGTAACTATGAACTTGACGCTTATAAGTGAAGAAAATACACACCGCAGCGACCATACCAATCAATGAAATTGAACCCAAAGTAAAGGCCAAAATCATTATTAGACTTCTCCTGTTGTCAACAACGACTTTGGGCTTCATTGGTGGTGAAGTGGTGTGATTTGGATTAATGACATACCTAGAATAAGGCACCTTAAAAAGGGCAGTGGATGGTGGTGAATATGGAACCTCTCTGCCATATCTAAGTGGAAGCTTATATTTATTGCAGCGGCCACTCGTATACAATGCTCCCGCACAATCACAATCTTGCTTGCAAGACTTCACACAAGCTTCTATCGTCATTGGTTGAATCAAATATGGGAATTCACGCCACCACATAGATTCCAAATAAATAACATCATACAACATAACTGGGTCAGCACTAATCATACAATCATCTTTGCTGTAGTTCAGTTTGCAGTCCAGAAACATGTTAGTGCTGTTTTGGGAGGGGATGAAACCAGGATAACATGCACATGCAACCTTACCGGTCACATTGGAGCAATAACTGTTGAAGCCACATAACCCTTTGATTTGACATACATCAGGCAAGGCTTCCCACAACGTTTGAACAACTGACTTTGCATTGCCCTCAGCCTCAAACTGGTGCTCATACAATTTGAAGTTCCCATCAAAATCAAGTGTTGCGCGGAACAAAGTTGAGTTCTGCGACTTCTTTCTGAGGTTTGTGTTGTTAGCCAAACAATGAAACTCTCCTAGGCAAAGAAAGCCTTCAAGACTGAGCTGCAACGGCCTAAAGGAAAAAAAATTACATATTAAAAAAAAAATCAACTTTTTAATTTTATGGAAGCATTTAACAAATGAAAATTTTATTAGAATCAAAATTTAGTGGAAGAAAATTTGAAGGGATAAATAATTGAAACAGAGAAAGAATTACAAGAATGAAGTATAGTATGAAAAAATTTGGAGGCCTAAGGCAGCTTATGCTTTATGTCTTACCCAGCAGGTCCAAATAGTTCGACGTGATAAGAATCCCAGTAAGCATCTTCAGCCATCATTGAGCTGTTCATAGGGTAAGCAACAAGGTTATCATCAGTCTGCATGACAAGATTGAAACGTCCACTGGAATGGTCTGATTTGGACATACTCGACACCAGCTTGTTTCCAGAAGTTAAATTCTGCCCTCCTAATATGGTGTCAGTTGGGTGATCAAAGCTTTGCCAGACAACATGCGAAGTAGTGTTATCCTTTCCATAGATCACAAAGTTACCAGAATCAAGCATAGATGCCGAAGAAGCTGCTTCTTCTGCGTCTGAAACGTTAGCAATGAGCTGACCTGTTTCTTCTCCCCTGGTCGAAGGAGCAGGCCATCTTTGGTTAACTGCAACGTGGAACTAGAGGACGCTGGCGGATCATCACGGCTAGCAGTCCACACAACGGTGTTGTCACTCTCATTTGCACCAACCAGCCATATTCCAACAGCATAGCCATCACCTTGAGTGTAAAACCCAAATGCAAAATGGCCTGAACTTGATGCCCATGAAGATGGATGATCGTTGGGGAAAGCGAAGAATTCAACCTAATCATCCTCTCAGCAGTGGCTTCATTTGCAAGTGCTACTATCATAATTAAGGGCAGCAAGAGCAGAACAAAAATGGGATTGGAAGCCATTGGGTTTAGAAACTGTGTTTCAGGTGTGCCAACCAAACAATATGATTCTTTATTAATCAACTCACTCGCCAAAGCAAAACAGCTAAGCAATAACCAAACGTTAATGGTTTTAGACGATGGCCACTACTTTTCCACATCCACCATACTTCAATAACGGGTGGTCCACATGCCGTCTTGACTGGTAAATGGTGGTCAACTCAAGGGACGAAAAATGGAGGCCGGCAATTTTCTCCGCGTTAAACGCGTGATGTGATGCTGGGGTTACATGCTTTAAAGGACCATGAGGGTTCCTTTCTTAACCAAGCTGAATATACTGCTTCATCTGAACAAGGTGTTAGGAGATATCAGGTTCAATATCCCTGACAAGTGGTATCAGAGCTTTGGTCGTGGGATTTATTCTTAGGATACTCTGGTCAGCTTTTCTTCCACATTAGAAAATTTCTCCTTGGTGCTTGAAGAGCCACTTGGTGTTAGATCGAAAATGTCAGTGCCAAAATTTGAAGTAGAGAAGTTTGATCGGGTCAACGACTTCAGGCTATGGAAGTGAAGTTGGAGACATTGCTAAATCAGCAAGGTGTTGCAAAGGCGTTGGAGGGCAAAGAAAAATTGTCGAGTCATTACCTGATGACAAGAAGGAGGAGATGATGGCCAAAGCACTGAGTACAATACAGTTGAGTCTTGCGGACAATGTTCTGCGAGAAGTCATGGAAGAAGAAACCGTTGATTCACTATGGAAGGCTTTGGAAGAAAAATATTCCGTAAAGACATTGTCCAACAAGTTTTATCAGAAGCGACTGTACACTTTCAAATATTCAGGAGGAAAATCAATGCAAGAGCATATAGACGACTTTAACAGAATGATCTCTGATGTTGGAGCAGCTGAATTAAAGTAGAAGATGTTGATCAAGCTATGATCTTGTTGACTTCACTACCTTCGTCTTATGATAATTTCTGTGATACCATACTTTATGGTAGATCCAATATCAGGAAAAATGTCAAGAATCACTGATGATAAAGGAGCATTAGAAGTTAGTATCCTAACCCATGTCGAAGGTCTTGTAGATGGGTTGTTCGTGACGAGAGGACGTAGTCAAGAAAGAGGATCAGAAAGCAAAAGCAAGAGAAGATCAAAGTCCAGAAAGCATAAGTCTGTAAAATGCTTTCATTGTCACCAGATGGGACATATCAGAAGAATTGCCCAAAAGAAAGGAGAAATTAGGAAATTCTGCCAACATAACAATTGAAAGTTCTGATGATAGTGATGCTGATACTAGTACGGCCTTGATATTCACAGTGATCCAGAAACCAATGGATCTGATTCTGGTGCATCTTTTCACATGACACCTAATCGAAACTTTTTCTCATCCTATAAAAAGCGGGAGGGAAAAGTTAGATTGGGAGATAATAGAATTATTCCAATTGCTGGTGAAGGAGATGTGCAAGTAAATTTGGATGATGGTACTAAAAGGACGTTTCAAGCATGGCATGTACCGGAGCTAGGTAGAAACCTGATCTCGTTGAGTGCCCTAGATAATCGGGTACAAGTTCACTGGAGAGGGTGGAAGGTAATCAAAGGCTCAATGGTGGTATTGAAAGGAAACTGGGGCGGAATCTATCTATTGCAGGCACAGTCGATGAACCTACTATTCTATCCTCTAAAGAAATGATGATGCTACACGATTGTGGCACATGCGGCTTGGTCATATGAGTGAGAAAGGAATGAACATACTTGCTGAGAGGCTTGTTGAAAGGCCTAAAGAATTGCAAACTTGATTTCTGTGAAACTGTATTTAGAAAGTAGAAACGAGTGAAGTTTGGTTCTGGTAAACACAAAGGCAAGGGAATATTGGAGTATGTCCACTCAGATATTTGGGTCCAGCCCTGTTAACTCTTTAGGTGGAGCTCGTTATTTTCTTACTCTAATAGATGATTATTCCAGGAAAGTCTGGATTTATTTCTTGAAGAAAAAGAAGAGGTGTTCGACAAATTCAAGCAATGGAAGGCCATGGTCGAGCAAACTGGCGGTCAAAGAGACTGAAACTGACAATGGCGAGAGTTTTGCAGGAAAGAATTTGGAGTTCTGGAGAAATGCTGGTATAGTGAGGCACCATACTGTACCAGGAACACCACAGCAAATGGAGTTGCAGAACGGATGAACAGAACACTTCTGGAGCGTGCAAGATGCATGCGAATCAATGCTGCACTTCCCAAATCTTTTTGGGCTGAGGCGGTCAATAGCTGTATGGTAAACAGATCTCCATCAACTGCTATTGATCTGAAGATTCCACAAGAGGTATGGTCCGTCAACCTAAACTATTCTGATTTGAAGATATTTGGTTGTCCTTGTATGCCCATGTGAGTGATGGTAAACTTGAGGCGAGGGCAAGAAGGTGTATATTTCTAGGGTATGCACGAGGGGTGAAAGGCTACAGACTGGTGTACAGAGAAGGCAATTTCACCAAAAATCATTGTCAGGAGAGATGTCACTTTTGACGAGGCGACAATGCTAAATCAGAAGAAGGAATCTAACCTAGATGAGGAGAGACAGATCATGGTGCTAGGAAGCAGGTGGAGCTAGAGATTGACTTGGGAAGGTGAAGCAAGAAAATGATGCAATGAATCAGCGTACTTCAGGTATTGCTCAACCTGAAGTAGAACAACAAGATAAACCTGTTATGAGGAGACTGTGAACAAACCAGAGAAGCAGAGCCATACAGGATTGCTACTGGAGAGAAAGACGAGAAATTCAGAAACCAAAAGGTATCTGATTCTCCCCGTGCACTCGACTCATTAGATGCAGATCCTATAGCCTTTGCATTGGCTATGGCGGATGGTGTAGTTGGAGATGAACCATGTACCTACCGTGATGCAGGAGAGTAAAGAGTCGAATCAGTGGTCGATAGCAATGAATGAGGAGATTGAATCTCTTCAGAAAAATGAGACATGGAGCTGGTACAACTTCCAAAGGGAAAAGAGTAGTTGGCTGTAAATGGGTCTACAAAAAGAAAGAAGGAATTCCTGCATTGAGCCTCCAAGGTTCAAGGCGAGACTGGTAGCAAAGGGTTATACTCAGAAGAAGGGTGTTGACTTCCATGAAGTATTCTCTGTGGTGAAGCATAGCTCTATTCGATCCTATTAGCTATTGTGAGTACGTTTGACTTGGAGCTGAAAGCTTGATGTGAAGACGACGTTCTTACATGGTGAGCTAGAGGAACTGATCTACATGAGTCAACCAGAGGGGTTCGTAGTTTGGTAAGGAGAACCATGTTTGCCTATTGAAGAAGTCATTATACGGCTTAAAGCAATCCCCGAGGCAATGGTACAAAAGGTTTGATGCATTTATGATTGGTGGATATAGTAGAAGCCAATATGATAATTGCATCTACTCTAAAGAGCTTCCAGATGGTTCGCGGATTTATCTGTTGTTGTATGTAGATGATATGCTAATTGCAGCTCGCAACAAGGCTGAAATTAGTATGTTGAAAACTAGATTGGGAAAAGAGTTCGAGATGAAAGACTTGGGTGAGACAAGGAAAATTCTTGGAATGGAGATTCACAGGGAGCGGTATTGTGGAGGTTGTGCTTAACACAACAAAACTACATTATGAAAGTGCTACAACGCTTCAATATGCATCAGGCCAAACCAGTTGGCACTCCATTGGCTGCACATTTTAAGTTATCTTCAAAGGAATGTCCGAAACTGAGGAAGAGGTGGAGCATATGTCTATACCTTACTCTAGTGCAGTGGTCTCATGTATACTATGGTGTGCACTAGACCAGATCTTTCACATGCAGTGAGTGTGGTAAGCAAATTTATGAGCAAACCTGAAAGGCACACTGGAAGCTGTGAAATGGATCATGCGGTACTTGAGAGGTTCTACCGATGTCTGTTTGGTGTTTGGAGGTCAGAAGAATCGTGGAGTTGTGGGATATGTAGATTCTGATTATGCAAGTGACTTGGATAAAAGGAGGTCATTGACATGCTATATCTTTAAGTCTTGGATGTACTATTAGCTGGAAGGCGACATTGCAATCTACAGTGGCATTGTCAACTACTGAAGCTGAGTATATGGCGTTGACTAAGGCTGGAAAGAAAGCATTTGGGTGCACGGTCTTTTGGATAGTTTTGGGTTGAATCAAAATGTACCAGTTGTACATTATGATAGTCAAAGTGCCATTCATTTGGCTAAAAACCCAGTCTATCATGAAAGGACTAAGCATATTGATGTTAGACTTCATTTTGTCAGAGAAAGTATTAACAAAGGTGCAGTTGCAGCAGAAGATAGCCAGTAGAACCAGGAGACATGATGACAAAACCATTGCCTTGACAAGTTTAAGCATTGCTTGGACTTGGTTAATATTTGAGGTTGAAGGCTGTTGAAATACAAGACAAGGTGGAGAATTGTCAGGCATGGCTTTGATTTTTCAAAGTTACTATACATACATAGTAACTTGCATAGTAATTCCACCAAAATCACGAGAGTTACTATGTAAGTCACTGTGCATGTAGGAACTCCACATGTGATCTCCATCGAAAGCAGGAAGTCACGAGAAGTTCTGTGTGCATAGTAATATGCACAGGAACCTCAAAAACTCTATAAATAATCGAGGCTTTCAACGAAAAATCCAGCTAGAGTTCCTAGCACTAGTAGAAGAAGAAGTAGAGTAAGCTTCTTGTAGTGAGAGAGAATAGAGAGTGTATGTAAGAAAATTCCAAGAGTGTAGTGTGAGTATACACTGGGGTTTTGAGTATATTCTCTAGATCTCTGTAATACTACAAATTGTAGTAGAAGAGACCTTAATGGATACACTATATTGTAATTACTCTTTAAATATAGTGGAAATTTGTCCAGTTTGGCCTGGTTTTTCCCTCAAAATTCAAGGGTTTTCACGTTAAAATATTGTGTGGTTCTCTTGATCTATTTTGTTGGAGTGAAGCGGGCCCACTGATAGGACTATTTATAATAGTGACGTGGGTCCCACTGAGTAATATCATCACGGTTTACTTTGGTACTATTTATATGAATAGTGACACGCCCACTAAATTACTATTCACAGTTCTTCATTTTTCCATCTCTTCAATTTGGCGCTTCCTCACATCCATAAAGTGTTTATTACTTGGTGTACCTATCTCTAATCTAGATCATATCCCTAACACAAGGAAATTAAGATTTAAGGAGCTGATACAATTATACTTACTAAGATACCAATACTTCTAAATTAATAGGATACGTATGCATAATTTATTTATGAATCAAAGCCGTGTTTATAGATTTCTTACTTTATCTCCCGAATTAGATTGATTCAATGTTTAGTATTCCATCACTAAATTTTTTAATTTTATAGGTCTCAAACTAAACTTGTATGAAATATAAGCGAGTATATTATGCCAACAAGGCCACAACATAAGAGTCAAATCATTTCATTCAGTTTTATTACTGCATATGTTAGCACACGAGATAATCCGATCCATGGCATGTGGCATCTTGAGTTTTTTACATCGTCAATCACTTCAAAACATCTAAAACTGAATTTTTGCAGGTAGATTCCTCTCTGCAGAAGAGCCAGCAATCGAAACTGAACCAGTCATACTAGTGTAAGGTATGTTAATATGAATTTGCACGGATAAAAATTATACAAACGTGGCTTTATGTGACGGAAGAATTGAGGTTGATGTAGCATAATTGGACAAAGCAATCATGGAAATGATGCCTGTGCAGGACATGAGCAACTGAAGGTAGGATTTTGCTTTGTTGAAGTAGGATTCAACAGTGGGCCTAAGCAATTGGGCATGAAGTACGAAAAAAACTGTTTTATTTAGGTGGGCTTTACTGCCGAAGTCATCATCAACAAACCAAAACCATTAGGAGCCCAACATGGCATCCATTTTGTGCCAACTCCTCATGCAGAAACTAGCATTCTGGCACTTCAAACTTAGAATTGTAGTTGACCATGAAAATATATTCTATCACAGTCAAACGTGTCCTCCATTGTCTCCTTAGAACAAGGTAAAGTTTTGGAATCTTTCAGAGCAATCCTGACTTTGCCATGACTCATCTTATAATTATTTATTTTAATACTTTTTATTTAGTAAAGAGTTGATTTTTTGTAAAAGATCATGTCTGTTACGTGTTACTGTGTATAGTCTTTCCTCTGCTATATTGTTGACTGATCAAAGTTAGAGAGATCAAGGACAAAGATGGCCGCGTTTCTGATTTGTCTGACTCTTATTTTGCTTTACTTGTTTTTGTTTTGTTCACATTTTAACTCCTCTTTGATTCATGTATCTGAATGAAAATTCCCTGGGATCACTTTTGGGCAAACTTTGTTAATAGAGTAACAAATTGAAGTTGAGACTGCGAGCAATATGCCAAAAGAAAAGAGTTAAATCGTCAGCACCTAAGGAACACTTTGGAGCTTCATGTTACTCGCGCATAATTTTTCTTACCGCTTCTTAAATTCAAATATTGCCAAGTGATAATAATTGTTACGAGTTCATGGCAATTTTTTCCCTTTAATTTTTGTGAAAAATCCAACTTCTCTTTATTTTAATTATTTTTAACTTATCAACAAAATATAAAAATTGTGAATTAAAGGCTACCTATCGATATATTATTAGTATAAAAAAATTATAAATTTAGTTGAATCTAAAATAAAAGAATGATGTTATGTGTATGATGTAATTAGATACTTGGAAAAACTGAGTAGTTTACAAAAGGATTTACCACATAAGCCATGATAGTTACACAGTCATCCAATCATATATTGTCATATGAGTTATTATAGTTGGCTTTTATATTCACTATTTGAAAAGTTATCCAAACTAAATGTTTTATTGAATTGAAATGTCTTAACTTTCATATAAAAATTAAACTCTTATAAAAACAAATATCACTATTAAGTTTATTAACAATGTGTTTGTTTATTGCCAAATGATATGACTATTATCAATGGTTATATCTACTGCCACGGGATATGAGTTGTGTCTCTACCAAGAGGTATGTTTAACAATCATTTTATTTTAGAACAAAATTTATATGAGTTTAATTTTTATATACGACAATACAAAATTTTTGTACACTGTATTAAATTATGTATTGTCACATCAATAAAAGTAGTTAAGTATTACACTAGCTTTGAAAAGTTATTTAAATGTGATGATTTGATTAAAATTGCAAAAAAATTTCACATCATTATTGTATAGAAATTAAACTCTTTATATATGTGTGTGTGTGTTCCTTTGCCATAATCCCAAGGCGTTAATTGTCATACATTGACTGTAAAAAAAAATTATATAGTTTTCCAATCATGTGTTGCTATAAGCCATGATAGTTGACTTTTACATCCATTATTTAAAAAGTCATTCAAACAAAATATTTTGATTAGATAACAGGATAAAATAGTTTTACAATATCAAAATTAAACTCTAGTCCTAATATACATCAGTTTTTCTAATTTTATTAAGCAATGTTCTAGGGGAAGTCTTTGGAAGTGCTATCCCAAGACTTCAAGGTATTTGGATTAATCCTAGGGATAAATTGTGGTACACCCATGAGCAATTAGTGGGACAATTAACACCTTAACGTGGTAATATCTGATTATGTTTCAAGCCCATGAAGATTTTGTCATTTTCTCCTCCTTCTAGTGACATATAACATAACTAAAAATAAAATAAATTCAAATAGTTCACAATTACTCCATCCATTCTTGAGCAATTATCCATTTTAAAAATTTGAAATATTAAAAAAAAACAATGATAATTTAATAAATTATTCTTAATTTTTACTAATATTAATATTTTATCAATTATTTTTTAATTCTAGTGAATATTTATAATTGAATAATTATGAGTTAATATTTATTTTAATCTCTTACTTTATACTCATTATTCATTTAGTCTCTAACTTTCAAAATGAGTCAACTTAGTCTCACATTGTAAAACGTAGTCAAGTTAGTCACTCATCTCACTTTTATGCAATATTTTGTCAATTAAATAATTATATCTAACATTAAGTGATATATTGACATATCATGTGTCTTCTAAAGTATAATTGAGTTTAAAGTAATTCCTTTTGATGTCTATAATTACACAAAATGAGTCATTTTATAGTTTGAAATGAGAATTTAAATAACTCGTTATATGTAATTTAGACGCTAAAATGAGTCATTTTAAATTTTATTATATTTTAGATGATATATGATATATCGAGATATCACTTAAGGTTACCTATTATCATTTAGCCGATGGAATATTAAATAAAAGTAAGTTAAGGGACCAATATGATTAACATTTTGCAATGTCAGCTACTTATTTAACTCATTTTAAAGTTAAAACTAAAATGTTAATGAGTATAAATTAATATTAAAATGAACATTAATTTTATAATTATTTAAGAATGGATGGAGTAATAAACTTTTTCGTGTATGAAGGTATTTCGACTGGAATTCGAGAGCTATTGTGACTACTGACCAGCAACTAACTAGTAATTATGTCAAATGACTCAAAACTAAAGAACTACGTACATATGTATCCACAATTCTGCATGACCGCACATCTAATACTTGAGGCACGATTCAATACCAAGTGGTCCATACCATGCACGTGCCGTCTTGAGTCTTGAGGGAAAAGGTTGAGAAACAAAGGCCTATTTTACTCTCTGAGACAGGTCCTTGAACTCCAATGCGGAAGACTAGTGTTATTTTTGACACTCACTTGTGGTGTGATTAGATGTGATGAATGAAAAGGGTGAATGGGCACTATTCAATAATGAAAAAGGAAGTAAATGAAGAAATCTGTACTGAAGACAGCTTCTGTCTTTTTCATATCTTTCTTTCTGCAACCATTGTATCCACTAGTTAAACAATCTTTTAAACAATCTTTCATGTATACCTGGCATTTAATATTTGAGAGTTGATTTAAAAATATTATTTTATGCATACAATTCCTGTTTTTAGAATCTGTCTGAACAAGGTTTTCTCTTTTAATATCAACTGTTTTCAATTCAAAATGATTAGGTTAATCATTCGTAAGGCAATACTGTGTCTCATTCATTAGTACTAATGACCATTATATTGCTAGATGGGAATCCTTCTGTACCATTATTGTCTGTAACTTACCCAAGGGTTGTTGATTCTGAAGCTATCAATTTTCTAGGCTTGTCACACTGTTGTGTCTGTAGCTTGACTCTTGCATTTACAATGCCGTGTCTGGACTTCACTAGGACTAGAACGTATGGCTACGGCGAGGTGAAAAAGTATGACATGACATTGCACTAGAATAAAGTTTCAACTATTTCATTTGCACAAACGTGGGTAGACTTGATGAGTCAATGAATTTAAAGGGTGGTATACAGAGTTGTTCTACGGTACTCTCAGAGGAAGAGAATTCTTCCTCCACACAACTTTTACACCATTCATTTATTTTTCTTATAGTTCTTTCTCCTTTTTCATATTGTGTTCGGAATTCACCCAGAGGAAGAAAAACCTCGTCCTCATACTGCATATAAGAAATTTTCTGGTATATATTATAGAGAGCGGCTATTCCCACTCTATTTTGATCATTGTCACTCACATTCAATTAGCTTTTTGTGTACTTCTCCTAAAATAACGTTGCTAGTATATACATTGGTGTTGCTTTAATGGTTGTGCACGTTGATGTTCCTTGCACGTTCACTAGTTCCCTTTTTTTTTGTCTCATTAATTAGCGTAAGTCGTGCAGATTATTTTTTGGATAATATATTAAATTAAAGGCTCCAACTCCTCCAAATCGAAGAGAAGCGATTTTACCTTACTGTTTTTCATTTAAAAAAATCTGTTAATTGATATATAAATTATAAATATTTTAATTAATTCAAAATTGTTCCATCAGCCTCTGGTGTGGTGTGCAACAAGTTGGAGAGAAAAGGATTTGAGTGAAGATCTTCTCACAAGACCTGATAGCAAAATTTAGGCACAACTTATGAGTTGGTGTAGTTAAAGGGAACACAAGTCCAACTAATGGGAACACAAGTCCATATGCAATTTCTCTTGCTTTTGTACATGTAACGGTTAATCTTACATAAAATTGAACTCTAAACAACAGTCTTCCTTATAACTTATTATATAAGTGACTAATTAACTTGATGTATTAATTATGTTACCTTAATTTTTAAGAAAGAAATAACAAATTATAAATTTTTAATAATGAGAGTGTGATATTCGGCCAAAAAAAAATGAAGTGCACCTTAAGTGGTATAGACTACCATAGTTCCATCTTTTCTTTTTTTCTTTTCCCTTCTTCCCCTCCCCATCCCGTGACTCTCTCTCTCACTTTCTTCTTTTCCTTTCTTCCTTCTTCTTTTCTTTGCTTCTTCTCCTCCGTCTTCTACTTCTTCTTTTCCTTTTCTTTTTCTTTTTATTTTTCAGAAAAAAATATCATTATCACCTCCATAATTATCATCTCCTCCTCCTCTTCATCATTTCTACCGTTCTTTTCTCCTCTACCTCTATTTTTCTCTAAAATCTATTAGAGCTTGAAGTTTTTACGAGAAATTGGAGTGAATTTCTTCACTAATTCTGTTCTTCCGTGGTAAATAAGCATCTACTCGCTCTATTTTATTTATTAAATTTTCTAGTTAATTTAGGATTAATATTAGATTTTTTTTTATTCTATAAATTAGGGATTTTAGTGATTTGGGGTAAATTGTGTAAATTGGTATTATTGTTTAATTACTAATATTTTATTTATATTGTTTCTAGAGTTATAGAGCAATTGAGCGTCAACTGTTGGATTGGTGGCACTTGGAAGTTGATATTCAATTCTGTGAAATAGTTTGTGAGTAGACATTATGTCTATAATTATTTTTAATTATTCTAAATTAGTTAAAAATATATTTTAGTAAATTAGAGGTTGAGAAATAATTATTTGGCTATGTTATATAAATGTTTGGTGAAAATAGATTTAATGTAAATAGGTTATATTTTATTTGAAAATTTACACATGAGACAATATGATATAATTTAGAAATTTAATAAAGAAATATTAAATTTCATAGATTGAACTAATTGAAAACTATCGACCCCTATATAGATTTGAGAAATGATTCATGGATAGTGGGTATGACCCATTTTTATTGATTTGTATAAAGTAATTATATGTTTCGGAAGAATTTCTGACAGGTCTAGCTGACGGTAGGCGTTAGCCTTGGTGCACCTTGATTATAAATTTAGGATCATACAGTGGATCTTTTCTATGGCTATCCGCATGGGTAGGACCATTCTCTTTAGGATCACACGAAGGAATGGCCGCCTGAGTGTAAATCCTTCTGTTATCTTAATTTGATGATTCCCTATTATTTTATATAAAGTGGAATGTTTTCAAGAATCTTATTCATAAATAAAAGGATATGTTGAATTTATATGAACTATGAAGCTATTATTATTTTATTTATGGATTATATATTGTCTCATGTGGGTTATAGACATCATGTCTACCATCAGTTGCAAAACTCACTCGTTG
This sequence comes from Dalbergia oliveri, assembly GCA_030441495.1. Lineage (NCBI taxonomy): Eukaryota > Viridiplantae > Streptophyta > Magnoliopsida > Fabales > Fabaceae > Dalbergia > Dalbergia oliveri. The sequence continues at coordinate 46,872,711 of JAMLFY010000001.1, forward strand.
TTTCTCTCTTTTCAAGATAGGTAGAGTTCAGGTTCAATCCCGCGCTCTTAGTAGCCGATTGTCTAAGTTTGTGAACCTTCTTGAGAAGGCCTTTTGGTATACTGGAACCTATTTTTGTTGAGTTTTATTCTGTTAGAACTATTTAATGCTCCATATGTCACAGGGTCCTGGATTAGTTTTGTTTTTATGTATATATTTGTGCTTAAGCATACATAATTAAGATTTAGATATGTATAGACTATATTTTAGAAAGGATTTGTAAACTAAGTTTAGATATATATACTGGAAGGGCGCATTCTAGAATGCTTGATGCCCATATGTCTGGATTTAGGGAATATTATATATTGTATTTTATTTGGGAATGATCGAAAACAAAGGAAACTCTTCCGTTTTCCTAGAAAATTTGGTATGTCAAGGCTTGCTGGGAAATGTATTCCCATGCGTCATGACCTAGTTGGTTGTGACAAAGTTGGTATTAGAGCTTTAGGTTTCCCTGTAATATGGAGCAAGTGTCCTTTAGTAGAGTCACGATTGTGTAAATGGTTGCCGCCCATTTTCACAAAGCGCGACCCTATCAAAGGCCTAATAGGAATGTCTTCTTAAGTCTATTTTTAAGTCGTTTGGTCTTATGTCATTCTTATTCCACAATTTCTACCCCGTACTAATTTCATGTTCAATCTATCAGGTGCGATGCCACCTAGGAGGCGTAGACGTAATGTGCGGCTAGGAGACTATAATGCCTCCGATGCTTAATCTAATCGAGCACCTAGAGGAAGAGGTTGAGGACGTGGGAGGGGCGTGGCCGAGGGAGAGGCCACGGAAGAATACCTGAACAGGTTGAGGCTGGAGGCCAGAGGAGCAACCAGTTGATCTTGATGCACGGATGTTGGGTATGCAGCAAGCCATTGACAATTTGGTGGCCGCTTTAACCCAAAGGCAGGAGATAGAGCCCAACCACATGTTGAACCTGCCCTGGCGCTCAAAGAAATGCTCAGCCTTTTGGACGTGAAGAAATAACTATTGAAGCATTCCTAGGCTAAACCCACCTACCTTTACAGGGACTTACAGACGAAGACCCACAAGAGTTTTTAGATAGATCAAAGCGAGCACTCTGGTTTCTAGATGTGAAGGTGGGAGATGGATTTTGTATCTTATAATCTTCAAGGCACCAGCACACTGGTATGAAACTCTATTGGAAGAATGCACAGCTGATATGAGACCACCCCCTCAATGGGATGAATTTTCTCAAGCTTTTAGAAACAGGTTCTTTCCAGAAAATAGAAGGGAGAGACTTGCTGATGAATTTGAGAAGTTGAAACAAGCTCTGGAATGTCAGGAATGAATATGCTACCAAGTTCACCAAGCTATCTAGATTTGCACCACATCTAATTGCAAATGAAGCAATGAAAGTGCGAAGATTTATCAAAGGGTTAAGGGAACCACTATGTACTAACCTTCTTTCTGAAGTTGGAAGAATGTCTTTTGCTCAAGTAGTGGATGTTGCCTCTGTATGGAGATAACAAGAGAAGAAAATAGAGCTACAAGGGATTTTGGAAAAAAGCCCAAAATGAAAGGACAATTTTCTGGAGGGTCTTCTGGGGATCAGGCTATCAGGGTTATCAGGACCATCGTGGTCAGAGGACAACAAGCACCATCAGGTGGAGCCATGTCATCTGGACCTACTTCGATGAGTGTTGAATTCAAGATCACATACTGGAGTGTATCTCATCCAGGTACCCATGGTTCAGGGCAATTAAGCTATGTTAAACCATTTTGCCAGTGTAGAAATTATCACACAGGGAGCTGTCATAGAACTTGGAGCCGTTTTAATTGTGGGCAATATGGCCATATGAGGAGAGATTGTCCTTATGCCCAGGGAGGTTTCGGTAGAGTTCAGGACACGTGTAGCACCGTACCATCCTTTCCAATTTTATCTCCAGGTGGCTCTTGCTGCTACAGGGGAAGGGAGAGGAGTAGGTGGTAGAGGTCGAACAATCAAGGTTCAAGCCAATCAGGCAGAGGCCAAGCAAGGATACATGCTATGACACGCCATGATGCTCAAGCATCCAATTCAGGAGTTGCAGGTACCCTTCAAATTTGTTCTTTTGATGCACAAGTGTTGTTTGATCCGGGTTCTACACATTCATATGTGTCTTCATATTTTGCATCTCGCTTTGGTGAGCAACCAGGGTTCTTGGAAAGCCCATTTGGGTTGGTACTCCAATGGGAGAATTTTTGTGGGTTCAGTTAGTGTTTCGATCTCGTGTCGTCAGTGTGAATGGGGTTGACACTTAGCTGATTTGATACCTCTAGAGATGGTTGACTTCGATGCCATCCTAGGCATGGATTGGTTAGCTCCTTATCATGCCAATGTTGATTACTATTCTAAGATAGTGAGGTTTAACATTCCAGATGGTCCGTCTTTCGTGTTTGAAGGGGATGCTTATCTCACCCAGCTAGTCTAATCTCATCCATGAGTGCTTTGCACTTGATGAATAAAGGCAATCAAGCCTTCCTTGCTGGTAGAGATGTTGAGGCTGAAGTGCCTAGCATTGACCAAGTCCCCGTGGTTAGAGAATTTCCAGATGTGTTTCCAGATGAATTACCAGGATTGCCTCCTGAGAGGGAGGTAGAGTTTAGCATAGACTTGGCCCCAGAAGTTCAACCCATATCCATCCCTCCTTACCGCATGGCTCCTGCGAATTGAGGGAGTTAAAGATCAGTTACAAGATATGCTAGAGAAAGGTTTTATCCGCCCAAGCACATCCCCATGGGGAGCCCCATGCTCTTTGTGAGGAAGAAAGATGGTTCAATGCGACTATGTGTGGACTACCGGCAACTTAATAAACTCACTGTGAGTAATAAGTATCCGCTACCAAGAATTGATGACTTGTTCGATCAACTTCAAGGAGCTTCTTGTTTCTCTAAAATTGATCTCCGTTATGGGTATCATCAACTGAAAATCAAGGATGAAGATATTCCTAAGACCGTCTTTCGTACCCGTTATGGACATTATGAATTCTTGGTGATGTCCTTTGGCTTGACAAATGCCCCAGCGTTTTTATGGATTTAATGAATCGGTGTTCAAACCTTTCCTGGATCACTTTGTGATCGTCTTTATTGATGATATCTTGGTATATTCCAAGAGTATAGAAGATCATGAATACCATCTAAGGATTGTACTTGCAAACTTTGAGAGATCACAAGCTTTATGCCAAGTTCTCCAAATGTGAATTTTGGCTTGATCAGGTGGCTTTTCTTGGTCACATCGTATCCAAGGATGGAATTATGGTGGATCCGAAAAAGATTGAAGCTATCCAGCAATGGCCACGACCTATGACAGTTACTGAGATTTTATTCCTAGGATTGGCAGGCTACTATCGTCGGTTATAAAAGATTTCTAAGAATTTCTGCGCCATTGACTAAGTTGACTCAAAAGAATGTGAAATTTCATGGTCAGATGCATGTGAGGAAAGCTTTCAAATGCTCAAAGCTTGCCTAACCTCAGCACCTGCTTGTCTTACCTTTGGTTCTGAGGTTCTCAGTTACCTGATGCTTCTGATAGGACTTGGTTGTGTTTTGATGCAACACGGTCGAGTCATTGCTTATGCTTCACGGCAATTAAAGAAGCATGAACAAAACTACCCACTCATGATCTAGATGGGGCAGTGATCTTTGCTTTGAAAATTTGGAGGCATTATCTTTATGGCGAGACATGTGAGATCTACACTGACCATAAGAGTTTAAAGTACATATTCCAGCGGACTTGAATCTGAGGCAAAGAAGGTGGATGGAGTTGCTTAAGGATTATGATTGCACTATCTTGTACCATCCTGGAAAGGCTAATGTTGTAGCAGATGCCTTGAGTAGGAAGTCTATGGGTAGTTTGGCTCATATTGCTCCTGAAGGAGACCGTTAGTGGAGGAAGTGCACAAGCTTGAGGCTAGTGGTGTTCAGTTGACTTGGGGAGTCTGGATACTCTTGGCTCATGTAAGAGCCCAGTCATCCCTCGTGGAGCAAATTAAGGCGCTTCAGATTGAAGATCCTAGATTGCTTAAATTGCGGGATGATGTTAGAAGTGGGGCCACCTCTGAATTTATAATAGACCAAGGGGGAGTACTTCGATTTCGTAACCGTCTATGTGTACCTGATGTTGAAAACCTTAGAAAGACCATTATGGAAGAGTCTCACAATTCTCGGTACTCTATACATCCTGTTCAGCTAAGATGTATCAGGATTCCAACTATATTGGTGGGAAGGCATGAAAAAGGATATTGGTAACTTTGTGTCTCGTTGTTTGGTGTGTCAAAGTTAAGGCTGAACATCAAAGGCCCGCAGGATTGCTTCAACAGAATAGAAATACCTGAATGGAAATGGGAACGGATCACTATGGACTTTGTGAGGGCTACCCCGCACCATTAAAGGGTTTGACTCTGTATGGGTCATAGTAGATCGTATGACTAAGTCAGCTCATTTCTTCCTGTAAAGACCACCTATCGAGCCCATCAGGATGCTCAATTGTATATTGATGAGATTGTTAGACTTCATGGGATTCCGATTTCTATTATATCCGATCGAGGAGCTCAGTTTAAGCTCATTTTGGAGAGCTTTTCAAGAAGCCCTTGGAACTCGACTTGATCTCAGGACAGACTTTCCATCCTCAAACGGATGGTTCCAAAGAACCATTCAGATTTTGGAAGATATGCTCAGGTCATGTGTTTTGGAATTTGGAGGAAATTGGAGTAATTACCTATCTCTTATAGAGTTTTCATACAATAATAGTTATCAAGCCAGGATTCAGATGGCACCTTTTGAGGCTTTGTATGGGAGGCGTTGAATCTCCCATAGGTTGGTTTGAAGTTGGCGAATCTAAGATGTTAGGTCCTGACCTGGTACAAGAATCTCTCGATAAGGTTCAGTTAATCCGAGAGCGACTTTTGACTGCTAAAGTAGACAAAAATCCTATGCAGATCATAGGAGACGTGACTTGGAATTCTCTATAGGAGAACATGTCTTTCTTTGATTTCCCCCATGAAAGGTGTTATAAGGTTTGGTAAGCGAGGAAAGCTCAACCCTCGTTACATTGGCCCTTTTGAAGTTCTGGATAGGGTCGGTCAGTGGCATATCATCTAGCATTACCCCCGAACTATCCATGGTTCATCCAGTGTTTCATGTCTCTATGCTTCGAAGTATATTCCCATCCGTCTCACATAATCTCTCCTCAAGTAATTCAAATTGATGAGAATTGTCGTATGAGGAGAGCCTGGCCATTGTTGACTGCCAGGTGAAAAAGCTTCGATCAAAGGAGGTGGTGTCAGTGAAGGTGGTTTGGAATAACCATTCTAAAGAAGAGGCAACTTGGGAGGCGGAAGAGGCTATGCGAGCCAGAGATCCGCATCTATTTCATTCTTGAGGTATGTGTCTCATCTTTGAGTTGTAAAAATTCGGGACCGAATTTCTTAGGGGGAAGAATGTGATATTCCCAAAAAAAAAATGAAGTGAGGACCACCGTGCACCTTAAGTGGTATAGACTACCATAGTGGTCCTCTTTTCTTTTTTTTTTTTCTTTTCCTTCTTCCTTCCTCCTGACTCTCTCTCTCTCTCACTTTCTTCTTTTCCTTCTTCCTTCTTCTTTTCTTCTTCTTCTCCTCGTCTTCTACTTCTTCTTTTCTTTTCTTTTTCTTTTTATTTTCAGAAAAAAATATCACCATCACCTCCATAATCATCATCTCCTCCTCCTCTTCATCATTTCTACCGTTCTTTTTCTCCTCTACCTCTTTTCTCTAAAATCTATTAGAGAGCTTGAAGTTTTTACAAGAAATTGGAGTGAATTTCTTCACTAATTCTGTTCTTCCAGTGGTAAATAAGCCTCTTCTCTCTATTTTATTTATTAAATTTTCTAGTTAATTTAGGATTAATATTAGATTTTTTTTATTCTATAAATTAGGGATTTTAGTGATTTGGGGTAAATTGTGTAAATTGGTATTATTGTTTAATTACTAATATTTTATTTATATTGTTTCTAGAGTTATAGAGCAATTGAGCGTTAACTGTTGGATTGGTGGCACTTGGAAGTTGATATTCAATTCTGTGAAATAGTTTGTGAGTAGACATTATGTCTATAATTGTTTTTAATTATTCTAAATTAGTTAAAAATATATTTTAGTAAATTAGAGGCTGAGAAATAATTATTTGGCTATGTTATATAAATGTTTGGTGAAAATAGATTTAATGTAAATAGGTTATATTTTATTTGAAAATTTACACATGAGACAATATGATATAATTTAGAAATTTAATAAAGAAATATTAAATTTCATAGATTGAACTAATTGAAAACTATCGACCCCTGATATAGATTTGAGAAATGATTCATGGATAGTGGGTATGACCCATTTTTATTGATTTGTATAAAGTAATTATATGTTTTGGGAAATTTCTGGCAGGGATCTATAGCTAACGACAGGAGGCGTTAGCCTTGGTGCACCTTGATTATAAATTTAGGATCATACAGTGGATCCTTTCGTTCTATGGCTATCGCATGGGTAGGACCATTCTTTTCAGGATCACACGAAGGAATGGCCGCCTGAGTGTAAATCCTTCTGTTATCTTGAATTTGATGATTCCCTATTATTTTATATAAAGTGGAATGTTTTCAAGAATCTTATTCATAAATAAAAGGATTTGTTGAATTTATATGAACTATGAAGCTATTATTATTTTATTTATGGATTATATATTGTCTCATGTGGGTTATAGACATCATGTCTACCACGGTTGCAAAACTCACTCCGTTGTTTCTCTCTTTCCAAGAAGGTAGCTTTAGGTTCAATCCTGCGGCTCTTAGTAGCCGATTGTCTAAGTTTGTGAACCTTCTTGAGAAGGCCTTTTGGTATACTGGAACCTATTTTTGTTGAGTTTTATTCTGTTAGAACTATTTAATGCTCCATATGTCAGCAGGTCCTCGGATTAGTTTTGTTTTTATGTATATATTTGTGCTTAAGCATACATAGTTAAGATTTAGATATGTATAGACTATATTTTAGAAAGGATTTGTAAACTAAGTTTAGATATATATACTGGAAGGGCGCATTCTGAGAATGCTTGATGCCCATATGTCTGGATTTAGCTTGGAATATATATATTGTTTATTTGGGGAATGATCGAAACAAAGGAAACTCTTCCGTTTTCCTAGAAAATTTGGTATGTCAAGGCTTGCTGGGAAATGTATTCCCATGCGGGTCATGGCCTAAGCTGGGTTGTGACAAAGTTGGTATCAGAGCTTTAGGTTTCCCTATAATATGGAGCAAGTGTCCTTTAGTAGAGTCACGATTGTGTAAATGGTTGCCGCCATTTTCACAAAGCGCGACCCTATCAAAGGCCTAATAGGAATGTCTTCTTAAGTCTATTTTTAAGTCGTTTGGTCTTATGTCATTCTTATTCACAATTTCTACTGCGTACTAATTTCATGTTCAATCTATCAGGTGCGATGCCACCTAGGAGGCGTAGACGTAATGTGCGGCTAGGAGACTATAATGCCTCCGATGCAATCTAATCGAGCACCTAGAGGAAGAGGTCGAGGACGTGAGAGGGGCGTGGCCGAGGGAGAGGCCAGGAAGAATACCTGACAGGTTGAGGCTCAGGCCACAGGAGCAACCAGTTGATCTTGATGCACGGATGTTGGGTATGCAGCAAGCCATTGACAATTTGGTGGCCGCTTTAACCCAAAGCAGAGATAGAGCCCAACCACATGTTGAACCTCCCGGCGCTCAAAGAAATGCTCAGCCTTTTGGACGTGAAGAAATAACTATTGAAGCATTCCTGAGGCTAAACCCACCTACCTTTACAGGGGACTCTCAGACGAAGACCCACAAGAGTTTTTAGATAGATCAAAGCGAGCATTCGGGTTCTAGATGTGAAGGTGAGAGACTTGGATTTTGTATCTTATAATCTTCAAGGCACTTGCACTGGTATGAAACTCTATTGGAAGAATGCACTCTGTATGAGACCACCCTCAATGGGATGAATTTTCTCAAGCTTTTAGAAACAGGTTCTTTCCAAAATAGAAGGGGAGACTTGCTGATGAATTTGAGAAGTTGAAACAAGCTCTGGAATGTCAGGAACTGAATATGCTACCAAGTTCACCAAGCTATCTAGATTTGCACCACATCTAATTGCAAATGAAGCAATGAAAGTGCGAAGATTTATCAAAGGGTTAAGGGAACCACTATGTACTAACCTTCTTTCTGAAGTTGGAAGAATGTCTTTTGCTCAAGTAGTGGATGTTGCCTCTGCTATGGAGATAACAAGAGAAGAAAATAGAGCTACAAGGGATTTTGGAAAAAAGCCCAAAATGAAAGGACAATTTTCTGAGGGTCTTCTGGGGATTAGGCTATCAGTTATCAGGACCATCGTGGTCAGGGACAACAAGCACCATCAGGTGGAGCCATGTCATCTGGACCTACTTCGATGAGTGTCTCAATTCAAGATCACATACTGGGAGTGTATCTCATCCAGGTACCCATGGTTCAGGGCAATTAAGCTATGTTAAACCATTTTGCCAGTAGAAATTATCACACAGGGAGCTGTCATAGAACTACTGGAGCCTGTTTTAATTGTGGGCAATATGGCCATATGAGGAGAGATTGTCCTTATGCCCAGGGAGGTTTGTAGAAGTTCAGGACAACGTGCAGCACAGTACCATCCTTTCCAATTTTATCTCCAGGTGGCTCTTCCTGCTACTCAGGGGAAGGGAGAGGAGTAGGTGGTAGAGGTCCGAACAATCAAGGTTCAAGCCAATCAGGCAGAGGCCAAGCAAGGATACATGCTATGACACGCCATGATGCTCAAGCATCCAATTCAGGAGTTGGGGTACCCTTCAAATTTGTTCTTTTGATGCACAAGTGTTGTTTGATCCGGGTTCTACACATTCATATGTGTCTTCATATTTTGCATCTCGCTTTGGTGAGCAACCAGGGTTCTTGGAAAGCCCATTTGGGTTGGTACTCCAATGGGAGAATTTTTGTGGGTTCAGTTAGTGTTTCGATCTCGTGTCGTCAGTGTGAATGGGGTTGACACTCTAGCTGATTTGATACCTCTAGAGATGGTTGACTTCGATGCCATCCTAGGCATGGATTGGTTAGCTCCTTATCATGCCAATGTTGATTGCTATTCTAAGATAGTGAGGTTTAACATTCCAGATGGTCCGTCTTTCGTGTTTGAAGGGGATGCTTATCACCCAGCTAGTCTGATCTCATCCATGAGTGCTTTGCACTTGATGAATAAAGGCAATCAAGCCTTCCTTGCTGGTCAAGATGTTGAGGCTGAAGTGCCTAGCATTGACCAAGTCCCCGTGGTTAGAGAATTTCCAGATGTGTTTCCAGATGAATTACTAGGATTGCCTCCTTAGAGGGAGGTAGAGTTTAGCATAGACTTGGCCCCAGAAGTTCAACCCATATCCATCCCTCCTTACCGCATGGCTCCTGCGAATTGAGGGAGTTAAAAGATCAGTTACAAGATATGCTAGAGAAAGGTTTTATCCGCCCAAGCACATCCCCATGGGGAGCCCCATGCTCTTTGTGAGGAAGAAAGATGGTTCAATGCGACTATGTGTGGACTACCCAACTTAATAAACTCACTGTGAGTAATAAGTATCCGCTACCAAGAATTGATGACTTGTTCGATCAACTTCAAGGAGCTTCTTGTTTCTCTAAAATTGATCTCCGTTATGGGTATCATCAACTGAAAATCAAGGATGAAGATATTCCTAAGACCGTCTTTCGTACCCGTTATGGACATTATGAATTCTTGGTGATGTCCTTTGGCTTGACAAATGCCCCAGCTTTTTATGGATTTAATGAATAGGTGTTCAAACCTTTCCTGGATCACTTTGTGATCGTCTTTATTGATGATATCTTGGTATATTCCAAGAGTATAGAAGATCATGAATACCATCTAAGGATTGTCCTGCAAACTTTGAGAGATCACAAGCTTTATGCCAAGTTCTCCAAATGTGAATTTTGGCTTGATCAGGTGGCTTTTCTTGGTCACATCGTATCCAAGGATGGAATTATGGTGGATCCGAAAAGATTGAAGCTATCCAGCAATGGCCACGACCTACTACAGTTCCAGATTGCAGTTTCCTAGGATTGGCAGGCTACTATCGTTTATAAAAGATTTCTCAAGAATTTCGCCATTGACTAAGTTGACTCAAAAGAATGTGAAATTTCAATGGTCAGATGCATGTGAGGAAAGCTTTCAAATGCTCAAAGCTTGCCTAACCCAGCACCTGTGCTTGTCTTACCTTTGGTTCTGGAGGTTTCTAGTTACCGTGATGCTTCTCGGATAGGACTTGGTTGTGTTTTGATGCAACACGAAGTCATTGCTTATGCTTCACGGCAATTAAAGAAGCATGAACAAAACTACCCCACTCATGATCTAGAGATGGCAGCAGTGATCTTTGCTTTGAAAATTTGGAGGCATTATCTTTATGGCGAGACATGTGAGATCTACACGACCATAAGAGTCTAAAGTACATATTCCAACAGCGGGACTTGAACCTGAGGCAACGAAGGTGGATGGAGTTGCTTAAGGATTATGATTGCACTATCTTGTACCATCCTGGAAAGGCTAATGTTGTAGAGATGCCTTGAGTAGGAAGTCTATGGGTAGTTTGGCTCATATTGCTCCTGAAGGACCGTTAGTGGAGGAAGTGCACAAGCTTGAGGCTAGTGGTGTTCAGTTTGACTTGGGGAGTCTGGATACTCTTGGCTCATGTAAGAGCCAAGTCATCCCTCGTGGAGCAAATTAAGGCACTTCAGATTGAAGATCCTAGATTGCTTAAATTGCGGGATGATGTTAGAAGTGGGGCCACCTCTGAATTTATAATAGACCAAGGGGGAGTACTTCGATTTCGTAACCGTCTATGTGTACCTGATGTTGAAAACCTTAGAAAGACCATTATGGAAGAGTCTCACAATTCTACTCTATACATCCTGGTTCAGCTAAGATGTATCAGGATCCGACAACTATATTGGTGGGAAGGCATGAAAAAGGATATTGGTAACTTTGTGTCTCGTTGTTTGGTGTGTCAACATAAGGCTGAACATCAAAGGCCCGCAGGATTGCTTCAACAAATAAAATACCTGAATGGAAATGGGAACGGATCACTATGGACTTTGTGAAGGGTTACCCCGCACCATTAAAAGGTTTGACTCTGATGGGTCATAGTAGATCGTATGACTAAGTCAGCTCATTTTCTTCCTGTAAAGACCACCTATCGAGCCCATCAGGATGCTCAATTGTATATTGATGAGATTGTTAGACTTCATGGATTCCGATTTCTATTATATCCGATCGAGGAGCTCAGTTACAGCTCGATTTTGGAGAGCTTTTCAAGAAGCCCTTGGAACTCGACTTGATCTAGACACAGCTTCCATCCTCAAACGGATGGGCATCCAGAAAGAACCATTCAGATTTTGGAAGATATGCTCAGGTCATGTGTTTTGGAATTTGGAGGAAATTGGAGTAATTACCTATCTCTTATAGAGTTTTCATACAATAATAGTTATCAAGCCAGGATTCAGATGGCACCTTTTGAGGCTTTGTATGGGAGGCGTTGCAGAATCTCCCATAGGTTGGTTTGAAGTTGGCGAATCTAAGATGTTAGGTCCTAACCTGGTACAAGAATCTCTCGATAAGGTTCAGTGAATTGAGAGCGACTTTGACTGCTGAAGTAGACAAAAATCCTATGCAGATCATAGGAGACGTGACTTGGAATTCTCTATAGGAGAACATGTCTTTCTTCGGATTTCCCCATGAAAGGTGTTATAAGGTTTGGTAAGCGAGGAAAGCTCAACCCTCGTTATATTGGCCCTTTTGAAGTTCTGGATAGGGTCGGTAGTGGCATATCATCTAGCATTACCCCTGAACTATCCATGGTTCATCCATGTTTCATGTCTCTATGCTTCAAAAGTATATTCCCACGTCTCACATAATCTCTCCTCAAGTAATTCAAATTGATGAGAATTGTCGTATGAGGAGGGTGGCCATTGTTGACCGCCAGGTGAAAAAGCTTCGATCAAAGGAGGTGGTGTCAGTGAAGGTGGTTTGGAATAACCATTCTAAAGAAGAGGCAACTTGGAGGCGGAAGAGGCTATGCGAGCCAGAGATCCGCATCTATTTCATTCTTGAGGTATGTGTCTCATCTTTGAGTTGTTAAAATTCGGGACCGAATTTCTTAAGGGGGAAGAATGTGATATTCGGAAAAAAAAAATGAAGTGAGGACCACGTGCACCTTAAGTGGTATAGACTACCATAGTGGTCCATCTTTTCTTTTTTTTTCTTTTTCCCTTCTTCCCTCCCCATCCCGTGACTCTCTCTCTCACTTCTTCTTTTCCTTTCTCCTTCTTCTTTCTTTGCTTCTTCTCCTCCGTCTTCTACTTCTTCTTTTCCTTTTCTTTTTCTTTTTATTTTTCAAAAAAAAATATCATTATCACCTCCATAATTATCATCTCCTCCTCCTCTTCATCATTTCTACCGTTCTTTTTCTCCTCTACCTCTATTTCTCTCTAAATCTATTAGAGAGCTTGAAGTTTTTACAAGAAATTGGAGTGAATTTCTTCACTAAATTCTGTTCTTGGTGGTAAATAAGCATCCTCTGCTTCTATATTTATTTATTAAATTTTCTAGTTAATTTAGGATTAATATTAGATTTTTTTTTATTCTATAAATTAGGGATTTTAGTGATTTGGGGTAAATTGTGTAAATTGGTATTATTGTTTAATTACTAATATTTTATTTATATTGTTTCTAGAGTTATAGAGCAATTGAGCGTAACTGTTGGATTGGTGGCACTTGGAAGTTGATATTCAATTCTGTGAAATAGTTTGTGAGTAGACATTATGTCTATAATTATTTTTAATTATTCTAAATTAGTTAAAAATATATTTTAGTAAATTAAGAGGCTGAGAAATAATTATTTGGCTATGTTATATAAATGTTTGGTGAAAATAGATTTAATGTAAATAGGTTATATTTTATTCGAAAATTTACACATGAGACAATATGATATAATTTAGAAATTTAATAAAGAAATATTAAATTTCATAGATTGAACTAATTGAAAACTATCGACCCCTTATATAGATTTGAGAAATGATTCATGGATAGTGGGTATGACCCATTTTTATTGATTTGTATAAAGTAATTATATGTTTTGGAAGAATTTCTAGGATCTGAGCTAACGACTAGGCGTTAGCCTTGGTGCACCTTGATTATAAATTTAGGATCATACAGTGGATCTTTCTGTTCTATGGCTATCCGCATGGGTAGGACATTCTGTTTTAGGATCACACGAAGGAATGGCCGCCTGAGTGTAAATCCTTCTGTTATCTTAATTTGATGATTCCCTATTATTTTATATAAAGTGGAATGTTTTCAAGAATCTTATTCATAAATAAAAGGATATGTTGAATTTATATGAACTATGAAGCTATTATTATTTTATTTATGGATTATATATTGTCTCATGTGGGTTATAGACATCATGTCTACCATTAGTTGCAAAACTCACTCCGTTGTTTCTCTCTTTTCCAAGATAGGTACTCAGGTTCCAATCCTACGGCTCCTTAGTAGCCGATTGTCTAAGTTTGTGAACCTTCTTGAGAAGGCCTTTTGGTATACCTGGAACCTATTTTTGTTGAGTTTTATTCTAGAACTATTTAATGCTCCATATGTCACAGTCCTCGGATTAGTTTTGTTTTTATGTATATATTTGTGCTTAAGCATACATAATTAAGATTTAGATATGTATACTATATTTTAGAAATGATTTGTAAACTAAGTTTAGATATATATACTGAAGGGCGCATTAAGAATGCTTGATGCCCATATGTCTGGATTTAGCTGGGAATATTATATATTGTATTTTATTTGGGAATTATCGAAAAGCAAAGGAAACTCTTCCGTTTTCCTAGAAATTTGGTATGTCAAGCTTGCTTGGAAATGTATTCCCATGCGCCTAAGGTCTAGCAGTTTGTAAAAGAGATTATGTAACGAGTACTAGTACAATATTTTTATTTAATATTAGCTAAAATTTTATAAATGTTAGATGATATAATATTGGGCATATATTTCAACATCGCATACATCTACACCAACTTAAATGCTATATATATCATCAAATGAAAAAAAATCTAACGTACTTACTGGTTATTACTTTAATTGGTGGAAAAGTATGGTTTTTGTAAAATGGAAAGCTATCTTTCGTGAAATATATTTCTTTTACAAAATGAAAAAATATATAGAAACACAAATAATAAAATTTTAACAGAATATTTTTAAAATATTTATAATTAATAATAATTTTAAATAATATTAGAATAACAATATAACTGGTTTATTAATTGTGAAGAGAAAAAGGGCATTTTAGAACAACTACACAAAAAATTAATTGAATGAGAGTGTCAATAAACAAAATGGAATGTCTATTAAAAATACACCCATTGCATGCATTTAAGTATCTAGTAGAACATTACAATCGTGTTGCAATTTTATGACATGATCATCAAATTTGTTGCCTCCGCATATTCCCTGCATTTTTAAGATAATAGTTAATGTATTATTTATCAAATAAAACCAAGTAAATGTTTGTTGCTCTCACATAGTTTCCAAGAATTTCTCAATTCTTATATCATAAAGAACTTTATCTATTCATTCATGACAACACTGACCGTTAAATTGCTAGATCGAAATCCAAGTCATTTGTGTCATGATCATAATTCATGAATATAAGTTACGTACTGAAGACCAAATACTAATCAATGAAAGACCTACCAAAAACGTAAATAAAGAAATAATCAAATGAAAGACTAAGAAAAAGGGTATCATTCCACAGCCCATGTTGCTTTCCTTGACTAATTACTTTGAGAGAAATTCTTCCACCCTTTAGAGCAAGAAAAACTATTTGCTTTCGTCCATTTACTGATTGAAAAATTAATAAATAGATCAGAATAAATATTTTTTTATATTCTAGGACACTTAAATATTTCTCTTATTTTCAAAACAAAACAATTGTTTATTGTGTTTTTGGTTTTACACTTGCGCGTATTTGTTAGTTTCTGATATTCGAATTGAAATTTCAGACAAGCAAACTATGATCAATTGCTAAAACATGAATTAACAACGGAAAGCAAAATGCACTGATTGGTTCTTGGGTTGTTTGTTCTTTTTTTATTTTTAGCCTCTAGTCACTTCTGAGAGTCGAGACTCGAGAGACTGGCGCAACTATTGAAAGGAATACAAGAACAAGCAACGGAACTTAAACTCTCAGACATAAAAGTACAGCAACTAAAGCAGGAACTACTTTTTGGCTTATACAACCTTGTTACATCTGAACACCACTCGGAGACAAGCTTAATAATTGAAAGAAATACAAGCGTCGTAAACAGAACACAAGCAAATAAACCGAAAACCACATGAACACTCTGACATTTTCCGCACTGACATAACTTACGTAGAACTAGAGGTTGGGGCAAGGAGGAGTCGCTACTTCTGTAGTCCCTTCTAACATCAACACCACACTCTTCATTGTTGGCCGAAGTGCAGGTTCATCTTGGATACACCAAAGTGCTACCTTTACCATATTTTCCAACTCATTT
Source organism: Dalbergia oliveri (assembly GCA_030441495.1). Lineage (NCBI taxonomy): Eukaryota > Viridiplantae > Streptophyta > Magnoliopsida > Fabales > Fabaceae > Dalbergia > Dalbergia oliveri. Next base: position 46,888,370 of record JAMLFY010000001.1, read on the forward strand.
CTGTCCACTGCTTCCCAGTGAACAAGCTTGTGTAACTCTCTAGCAACAAAACACTCATAGGCCCAACCGGAGAGAAGAACCTCTTCTGGCCTTGAGACGTTGGCTTGGATGTTCCTTCTGCAACATAAAATTTCCAACAGTAATATACCGTAGCTATAAACATCTGCCTTGACTGATATTGGGATGTTCTTATGCCATTCTGGGGCCACATACCCTCTTGTCCCTCTTGCCCCTGTGAAGGTTCTCGTTTGATCTGGCATTAAAAGTTTTGCTAGCCCAAAATCAGATATTTTGGCAGTCCAAAACTCATCCATCAAAATGTTTTGAGGCTTTATGTCACAATGAATAATGGGTGCCTCACACTCTTCATGGAGGTAGAGGATCCCTCTTGCAATGTCCAGTGCTATTCTTACTCTCTCATCCCACTGTGGACGCCTTTCAGCCCCAAAGAGAAGCTTTCCAAGGGAACCGTTGCTCATGTATTCATAAACTAAAAGCCTTTTGGGACCCTCCGCACAAAAGCCAAGCAAGCGAACTAGGTTCCTGTGGTGTGTTTTTCCAATGGCTCGCACTTCGGCTTGAAACTCCCTTTCTCCTTCTTCAACTACCTTCTCTAGTCTCTTCACTGCAATCAATCTTCTACCTTTGTATAAAGTCCCTTTGTAAACTGCTCCAAAAGCACCCTTACCCAACTCTTGCTTGAAATGATTCGTTGCTCTCTTCAGCTCGTTGTAGGAAAATCTTCTCAAAGCCACCTCTTCATTCAGACCCAAGTTCCCAGTCTCCATTAGCCTCTGTAACCCCAAAACTCGAATCTTGTAGATCAAATGGCTAGAGATTGCGATCATTGAGCATAAAAGGAGAGTAAACACCGACGTAACAACAATGATATGCACGATTGCTTTGTTACTTGTACTCTTGATTGGAGTTGGTTGGGGTTTATCGTTGGGGTTCCAGTTTTTTAAGGTGCTATTTCCCACCTTTAAGAATACTGTCCTGGTGGTTGGGCTCCCTTCAATTTTCCTTGTGACATATCTAAAAGGCGTCCCTTGTTTCCTGCAGTTTCCATCATCATCATCATCATCATAATAATAAAGTGCACCCCAACAATTACAATCGGCCAAACATGAAGCGGAGCACTCTTCCCCCAGTGACATGTAGGCCTTGAAATAAGGATGATCGTCCCATTCAATATCTGTCATGGTGGTCATGCTATAATAGGTTGTAGCTGCACTATCTTTCTCACCTCTACACTCTACTTTTGAGAAGTTCCTTTTGCAACCCAGAGTCTTTTGATTTGGATCTATAAAGTCAAAACCAGGAAGACAGTTGCAGTATGGCAGGTCGTCATAGAATGTGCAGTAACTGTTAAAGCCACAGAAACCCTTTACGTCACACGGATTCCCCTTAGGCCATTGTTCAACTACATTGACAGTGTCGTTTTTATCATGAACATACAACCGAAAAACTCCATCAACATCTAGTGTTGCGCGATAAAAAGTCTTGTTTTCATTGTAGATTCTGCTACTCGGAGCTGATGAACTGTCAGGAAGATATTTGATCACCCCCAAATTACTGTCATTCTTGATCAGCAGAAAGCCTGTTTTGTTGAGGTAAAGATGACATTTGAAACCATCTTCCGTATCACTGGCCCAATAAGCATCCCGCCTTGTGTCGGTTGTGTTTGTTGGATACAAAACAAGATTTCCATCAGTCTGCATCTTGAGACGAAACCGTCCAGTTGAGTGGCTGGTCTCAGATGAACTAGAGAACAATTGACCTCCTTGAGGTAGAGACTGGCCTCCCAAGATAGTATCTGTTGGGTGATCGAAACTCTGCCATATGGTGCTGAAACTTTTGTTGTACAGCACAAAGTTTCCAGAATCGAGCATGGAGGCAGAAGAAGCAGTTTCACTAGTACTAGCAATAAGTTTCTCTTGTCCTTGTCCCGTTTCCAGAACAAGTTTACCTTCTGTTGTTAGTTGTAACACTGCATCTGAGGTGACCGGAGGATCATCCCGGTTTGCAGTCCATACCAACGTGTTGTTCCTCCCGCCAACCAACCAAATTCCAACGACGTAGCCACCATCTTGCTTATAAAAGCCAAATGCAAATTGGCCAGAAGGGGAAAGCCACTGAGTAAGGTGATTATTGGGGCAAAGTGAGGAACCGGCTGCTATGTTTGGTGGTTGTATTTCAGCTGTTCTGCCTACATAGGGTAAGGACAAGAGCAGAAGGAAGATGATACTTGCAGAAATAGTATCCATAACTACTCAACTCTTTGGTGTTAATAATGTGAGAGAAGAGAAGCTAATGTGCTTCTACTGTCATTGCCTGGCCTGGTTTAAAGGAAATGACTTCTGAAGACTTAGTTTACTTCGTCAACCACTTAAGTCAGCATCACGTGGAAAATTAGAAAGAAAAAGCAAAGCATTTACAATACAAGTCTTTCTTGGAGCTTTTGTGTAAAAAATAAAAGAAACAAAGGGATTGTTTGGTGAAGTAATTTAAAAACTGTTTTCTGTTTTTAAAAGTAAAAGATCAAAAAAAGTTGTTTGGGTAGTTGTTTTACAAAAAAAAACTGATTTTAAAAACAAAAGAATATTAAGCTAGTTTTAAAAATTGAAAACAAAAAACAATTGATAGATGTTTTTGATTTCCTTGTTTTAAAAATTGTGAAAAGCGCGGTGGCAAACTCGTAAATAAGTTGAGTTTGCATTTTTCACCACCTTTCGAATTTGAGCGTTGGAGTTTTCTCTCTTTGTGTTAATATTTGCTGGACGACTTCTTCTTCTCAATCTCGCCTTCAACCATCTTCGTGCAACCCCAACCATGACCCAGCCCAGTGACCAAGGTCCACCATGACCCAGCCCAACTCACGATGGATTTGCTTTTAACTTATTGTCATTTTTCTTTAGAAACAGAGAGAGAGACAAAGGGATTGATACCCATAGAGAGAGAGAGAGAGAGAGAGTGGGAGAAAAGGTGGGTGGCAAAGGTAGGGAGGGGATTGGCCCAACTCAAGGTGGTGGGCCTGGCCCACCGCGGCAAGCGCGGTGGCGCGAAGGGGAGCAAGGGGGCAGTGATTGAGAGAGGGAAGAGTGAAGCTTCGCGGTGGATGGAGGATGGAGCCAACAGTGGCTCTGATTGGAGGCGCGAGCGGTTGGGACTCCACAAGGGGTTCCATGGCGGTGCCGATCAGATCTGTGGAGGAATCTCCGCCGCGGTTGCGCACGGCTGTGGCTTTGCGGCGGCGGTGGCTGAGCTCGTGGAAGTTACAGGCGCGGTTGGAGGTAGATCCGGAGTGGCGCGGTGATGGGGATGTGCGACGGTTGGTGGAGATCGGAAAGGGCGGTGGGATTGAAGGACGATGGAGAAAGAAGAAGAGGAAGATGAGGCCGTTGGAAGCAAGGGAAAGGGAGGCCGCAGAGAGGGTGATGGGTCACCGGCAATGATGGTCACATAGGAGATGAGGCTGCAGCCTCTGATTCAACTTTTTTCTTTTCAACTTCCTTTCTTTTCCTGTTTTCTATTTTTTTTTGAAAGGTTGATTTTTATGTTTGGTTTTGATTTGTGGACTAGACTTTTATGGACTGAAATGGACTATCAATATTGATGGATTTTGGCTTTGGTTTGTATCTAGTTGGGAATAATTGGGTATTGTATGTGTTGAATTTTGCTTTTGGTTGGAATTGATTGCTGTTTTTTTTGGTTTGGGAATGGATGTGGCTAGATATGATTTTGATGACTATTGGTTGGTTTTTTTTTGTTGTGATTTTTGTTTATGGTTGAAATGGAATGAGGTTTGAAGGATTCTTCCAAGCTACTGTAGATTTTCATGGGATTTGATTGGCTCTGAAATCTCTCTTCAGTGTGTTTTGTTAGGCGCTTTTCTTTCATTTGTTGGTTACATGATTATATTGCATCCATTTGTAGCTTAATGGTCATGTAACCTTTTTTCAAAGTGCTTGCGTAGGACAGTAATTATCAATAGGAAAAGGATTATATAGTTGTTAGTCTGGCACATCCATTTCTTGATTGATGAAGCTGAGGGAAATGGTAAGACATCATGATCAAATTGTAAATTGGATGTGACTATAAGAAAATCATGCATAGCTTATAAATGAATTTATAAATGTAAATTAGCACCAAATTATATTATAACTATTTTTAAAATAGGAACTTGTATTAAAATTTTATTTATTAAGTATGTATAAAAAATATTATCTATAAAATATAATAGTTAAAATTTGTTAGTAATATAATTTGTCAAACAATTTTTTATTTTATTAGTTTTAAAAATTATTTTTTAAAAAATTATCCAAATAAGTTTTCTGTTTTTCATCATTATAAAACTGTTTTTGAAACTAATTACCAAACAAGTTTTTTTTTTATTTTTAAAAACTGAACTTAAAATTATTTTTTAAAATAGATTTTGAAAACAAAAACAGAAAAACACTTCCAAACCGTCCCGAAGAAGCTTCCGACAAAGAAAAGAACAAGTTGAGGAGAAACACAATAATCTAATAATCTATAGTAGGCTCTGCATATGACCTCCATTGTTTCTGTTCTTATCACATTGACAAGACTCGAGTTTATCTACCACGATCTTTATAAGAACTGGTAAACAGAGGGACTCATGTCCTGTCTCCTTCCTTATTCTCAATAATAGAGTAGCGTGATATTATTTTTCTTCCTTTCAATTTTCTGTATTTTAGGTCGAGATTATAGATAAAAATCGTTTGAGACTTTTAGTAGATATGTAAAACTAGAAAGAAATATTCATATACCACGAAAACATAAAGTCTTTTATTACATTAATGTACTCCCAGGGATGGCAAATACGGACACTAGCTTTTTGATAAACTCATCACATCATTACAAGAACAACATAAACAACAATCCAAGATAAAAATGAAACTACGGTAGCACACAAACTAAACGTATATACGTGCACAAAGGCAAAATACGAATGCAATAAATTGCCCTTAGATTATTTAACCAAGAGGGCAGGAGAGGGAGGAACTGGAATATCTTTCAATCCTTCCAACATTAAGATGACATTCTTCATTGAGGGACGAAGAGATGGTTTGTCTTGAACACACCACAACCCCACCTTCGCCATCCTTTCCAATATTTTCCAATCTACATCTTCGCCATCATCATTTGCAACAAGTTTATTTAACTGCCCGGCTGCGAAGCATTGATATACCCAACTGGAAAGAAGTATCTCTTCTGCTGAAGAAACATTCATATCTATATTCCTTCTGTGGCAGGCAATCTCCAATAACACCACGCCAAAACTATAAACGTCGACTTTTACTGACACTGATTCATCCTTCTGCCATTCAGGTGCCAAATACCCGCTTCTCCTATCATCCACTGTGTTCATTTTTGAATACTCAGGCTTTAACAGCCTGGCAAATCCAAAATCAGATATTTTTGCGGTCAATACTTCATCCAAAAGTATATTTTGAGGCTTTATGTTGCAGTGGATAATTCGAACTTCACACTCCTCATGTAGATACAAGACTCCTCTGGCCACATCCAATGCGATTTTTATTCTCTCTTTCCAAGGTAGAGGCATATGAGACTTGAAGAGAAAGTTTGCCAGAGACCCGTTGCTGACATATTCATAAACAAGAAGTTTCTTAGATCCTTCAATACAAAAACCAATAAGCTTTACCAGATTCCTGTGATGAGTTCGAGCAATGGCACTGATTTCAGCTTGGAATTCCCTCACACCTTCATCAACAATTTTCTCCAGTCTCTTCACAGCAATCCTTCTATTACTCTCGCCGATTGTACCTCTATAAACTGCTCCAAAAGATCCTCTACCAACCTCCTCCGTGAAACCCCCAGTTGATTTCACAAGTTCATCATAAGAAAATGAACGCAAGGAATATTCCTCTGTAAATCCCAAATTTTCACTCGCAGACAACATTGTGTACCTATAAACTTGACGCTTATAAGTGAAGAAAATATACGCTACAAAGACCAAACCAAAAAATGAAATACAACCCAAAGTAAAGTATAGAGTCATTATAAGAATTCTCTTGTCATCAACAAGGACCTTGGGCTTCATTAGAGATGGGACGGTGTGGTTTGGAGTTGGAGTTGTGACATTTCCTAGAGGCATTTTTAAGAGGGCCACCGTTGATGCATCTTGAACTTGAAGCCTTCTGCCATACATAAGTGGAAGCCTGTATTTTTTGCAAATGCTACTCGTGTATAATACTGCCCAGCAATCACAGTCTTCCCGGCAAGACTTCTCACAAGCTTCCTTCTTCATCGGCACAACCGAATATGGAGAATCGCCCCAATCCATATTCTTCAAGTCAGTCACATTGTACAACACCGTTGGGTCTTGAGTGCCTTCACAATCATCTTTTTTATGGTTCTGGTTGCACTCCAGAAACATGGTATTGTTACCACTGCTTTTGGAGGGGACGAAACCAGGATAACACTCACACACAGCTTTGCCACTCATGTTGGAGCAATAACTGTTCAAACCACAGAGCCCTTTGACTTGGCATATATCACCCACGGCTTCCCACAGCAATTGCACACTTGAGATAGTATTGCTCTCAAATTGGTGAGCATACAATCTGAAGTTCCCATCTTCACCAATAGTTGCGCGGTATATTGAAGTTGTGTTCTGCGATATCTTTCTAAGGTTCTTGCTATTAGCCAAACAATGGTTATTATATGCTTCAGAGTTTTGGCAAAGAGAACCTTCAATGCTAAGACTGAGCTGTTCGAAACCTGAAAGATAACCCCGTGTAGACCAATAAGCATCCTCCTCTTCACCAGAGCTGTTCACAGGGTAAGCAACGAGGTTTCCACCATACTCCATGAAGAGATAGAAATGTCCACTGGAATGGTCTGATTCGGACACACCAGAGATCAGTTTCTTTCCACCAGTTAAATTCTGCCCTCCTAATATGGTGTCGGTTGGGTAGTTAAAGCTACTCCAAACAACTTCAAAATCCTTATCATAGAGCACAAAATTACCAGAATCCATCATAGATGCCGAGGCTACTGGCTTTGCTGTGACATAAGGAGTGAGATTTTCTGGGTCTTCCTCCCCGTTCTGAAGAAGTAGCCCGTCAAGTTTGGTCAATCTCAATGTGGAATTTGAGGGCAGTGGTGGACTATCACGGTTAGCAGTCCACACAATTGTGTTCTTAGTTTGATTAACCAGCCATATTCCAACAGCATAGCCTTCACCTTGTGGGTAAAAGCCGAAAGCAAAATGGCCAGAACTTGATGCCCATGAAGTTTGATTGCCTTCAGGAGACAGCCAAGACCGCACTCGAACGATGCTGGGGTGATTTGTTTCAGCTGTGGCTTCATTTACAAATACCATGAAGAACAGGAGGATTAGAACAGGTATGGAAGCCATAGGATTTGGATACTTCTGGTGTCTGGTGTCTCAGACAATGAAAAAGGTTCTTATTGATCAACTCACTGGCCAAAACAGAACAGTTCAGTTAGGACCAAACTCTATTATTGAAACTGATTTAAAATTTCCGATTTGAAGACTTTGACTTACTCTCATGCATTGCTACAATAGAAAGCAGCACTCAGATGTTACAAAAGCCATCTTGGTTTCTGAATTTCCACGCATGATTCAGTAACAAGTGGCCCACATGCCATCTTGACTAGTAAACGCGTTCCACACGGGAAAGGAAATAATCGAGATAGGCAAATTTTTCCATGCATGAAGTCATGAACCGTGTTGTGCAGGGAATAATAGAAAATTGGTTTGGTTTATGCTGAGACAAAATTATTGAGGATGGTCGACCGCAAGCATACTGCATAGGTCAATAGAAATTAACTTCGTCTTGCACATTTGTGAATAATAAACTCTTTCTTGTTCATTTAAGCATTTTTAATACATGCCAACAACAGTAACAAGAAGGAAACCTTTTCTCACCGAGTGAGGATAGTTAATTAGTTATGTAGGTCCTATTTTATTAATAGACAATAGTGGGAATTGGGAAGCACGAGAAGGAATTGAGGAAAGCTGATTGCAGCAGAGGGTTTACGTATGCTTTAATTAAGGACGATGAAGGTACCAGATTTTTCTTTAACTAAATGCATTGTTTCATCATAACAAGTAAACTAAAACCGATATGTCAACCGTTTAAATTAGGATTTATCCAAAAGTATCTCAATCTGATTAAGAAATCAAAAAAAGAAACTCTTGTCTTGGAAAGAATCTTTTCAAAATATAGAACCCATGAAAAGGTTCTAGAATTTATTTTTTCTAGAATCCTTAACCATAAGGGCACCAGTTAGAACTTGGGAAAACTCTTTAAATTATTGGGTATACAATGTTCATCAATTTATGTACCAACCATGGAAAAACTTGATGGCATTACCATAAACCTTGCGTGCTGTTTTCTCCATCTTATACAGAGTTCCATAGTCCCACTCCAATGAGAGCGAGCGGTAAGACGTTGACGCTAAGGCAAACACATTTGTGGATTCAGAGGTGGTAAAAGCCGCCCAGTGGATGCATTAATTTGAGGGCAAACATCAGGAACTAGTGTATTATTTAACAGCCTCATTGCACGATTCAATAATAACAAATAGTGCAAATCATATACCTTCTTAACAGCTAAATCTAAGACACAGAATGAGAAATGTCAGGATAAGCAAAATTTGCTCAGCATAGATCGTTTCGAGCAGGGAATGATAGAAATTAACTATTCATGAATGAGTGCACCAAAAAACTAAAAAAAACTATTCATGAATGATTATGGTTGATCACCTCAGGCACAGTTAAAAACACAAATCACATAACTCCGTTATGGTACACAACAAAATCCTGGTGAGAATGACTCAATTAAGATATTTTTCTAGTGTTAAAAGCATTCAAGAGCTGTTAAAACAAAGTAAGAGCGATGTGAACGAAAATTATTGCGTTAGACACATTTTTGGAAGTCTCTCTTTCCGTATCATGATTGTGAAATGTGTAGGCAGGATTGACTCTTTGGTAGGCTAAAACCTGTGAAGCTCATCAATTTTACATGTTTACCACCTATATATTCACCAACATTTCGTCATCACGTGAATTGAAAACACAAACGTCAAATGATTAAGGCTTGCAAAGGCTAATTCAGCATCCACTACCAACTGTGAAATCGGCATTGAACTTTTCTCTAACAGCCATTTAGGATATTTAGGATATGCCTTATGAGTTTGGATTTTGGAGGAATGGAGGGAAGAGGTTAACTTATAGTGTAAAATTACATTATAAGTTCCCTCCTCTCCCTTCTTTCCAAAAGCAGAAACTCACAAATACCCGGCTTGGCATGTGCTTTAAATACACCTCAGGCCCAACACAAGAATATCAGGCATCAGCCCGGAACCCATCACCTAGTCTAAACTGTAATTGTGAGATTCTGCTACTGGTTAGTTAGTTATTTTTGTTTTTGTCGCATGTTAGTGATGAGAGTTTTCATTTACGAGTTACGACCATTTCCATAGTCTTATTAAGACACTCAACTAAAATGTGACAAAAATGAAAATAACTACCTAATGATGACAGTATCTCATAATTACCGCTTACAACTAATCACTTGGTTAAGACTAGATGGGTTTTGTTTTGGGCTGATGTTCGTTTCTTGAGTCTTGGGTGTTTTGATATATTATAGTCAACAAAAATATTGGAACGGTTTTCGCATAAAAATGATTTCCAAATGGCACCTAGAAGTATAACATTACAATATGAAGCAGATACAACATGTATACGCGATGCATCCATGGATGGTGTGGGTGATGAATCCGGTGAGAGATTCGATGGAAGGTTTTTTTTTTCTTTTTAATTATTTTTGCTGGAACGGAAAGCCCGAAAAATTAAAAGAAATTCTAAATTTGGTGATTAACTTTAAAATAAGACACTATGCTTAGAATTGACTCTCTCCCAAAAGATCTTCACACGTCATATAGTCATTGATCCGTCTCATAACTTCATTGTGAGGTTTGCTTCTTCCTTGTTTTTTTTTTCACCCGGGTTTATATGCACCTTCATTTTATTAACAAGGGTTGACAGGTTTTGGGCTATTGTCATTGGGCTGAGCTTTGGGTTGAGTTTTTTAAAAGAAAGAGTAGAAGATTAAACAAATCAGGTTGATTCCCTATCAAATTAGTTCGTTTAACTCGTGAACTAAATCATGCCCAATAAAAAAAGAACTTGTGAACTAAGAGAAAATCAGAATAAATTATTTAAACCAGACAATATTTTTTAAGGCTGGATCCCCTTAATTTTAACATGTAAAAGTGTTGACTCAATGAATTTGATTAATTTTAACGCTCCTCCAATAAACATCAAAAGGCAAAAATTTCTGTCATATCGCAAATTGACTATGAATCAACGAATATTAGCCTTTTTATTTCAGTAAGGAATATCTGCCTTTCTCTCTCTTTTTTTCTGGTCGTGGCTGCTTTTCTCTTTCAGTCTTCCCACAATGAACAAGTCATTAAAATTGGGCCCATTTAAGTTAATTCTACAAAACAAACAAATCCTTTGCTTGAGCCCACAACAAAAAGTTGAGTCTACCACACTAAAGCCAAAAATGAAAGAAAAATTGACAAAAAAAAAAAAAACTAAAGAAAATTGAGTCACTGCTACAACACCAAGGCCATCTTTGGTTAGTTTTAACGTGAAATTACTCATGGATGGGTTCATTGTATAATTTTTATGCAGAATTTATCCATAAAAATTTTCATTCTATTTTTATGTATAGACTAAACACACTCTAAAAGAAAATTGGAGACAATACACTTACACAGAAACGTGTTGTTGACATCTTTCTTTTGCAAAGCAGAAGTCCAAGGCCATAATCGTATTGTATGGGGAAAATGAAAAAACAGTTGGACCAAGACATAACAACAAACAACTTTACTTGTCTCTCTTTACTCTTGACATTAGCAATGGGCAATTGGAGTTCCCTAAGGGTATGTTTGAGTTTGGATCAGGGAGAGAGGAGGGAAGGGGCGGGACTTGTAGTGTAAAATTATATTAGCCTTTCCTTCCTTCTCCTTCAAAATCCAAACTCTGAATATACCTAAAGGTTACTACGGATGGCCATGGCAAGGTGATTATGTGACTTCGCACTCAAATTTAACCTAACTCTTTAATGGATAGACTTACTGAGTCAATGAATTTAGTCGGATGGTTTACATTAGACACATATTGCATACATTGAAATGCCCTGTAGAACATTGCAATTCTGAATTGCATTTGTGTGGCATGATTATGAGAAAATATTAAATATGTATATTGCTGACACTTTAGCCTTGAACAATCCAAGTATGTGTGTGATAATCACAAATATAAGATACAGACTAACTAAATCAAATAAACAAGAATTGAAAGGATATCATATCATTCTGCTAACTCAACTTTGCACTCCTTGGAGTATTCTTTCCAAAACAAAATATCAGCTGCTAAAACATGGAATAACAAGGGAAAGCAAAGTACAATGGTCGTTGGCTTTCTGCCTTCTTGTACCAAAACAAACTGCTACAGAGAGACAAGCATAACAAACGGGACTTTGGAAGGAATACAAAATAAATAACACAAGTTTTGTTACAGAACTTAAAACAGATCATCTGAAAACCAAATGAAGGCTACAACAATAGCATTTTCCTCACATAAAAAATTCACATGGAATTGGAAGTCGGGCAAGGAGGAATTGCTACATCAATAATCCCTTCTAACATCAATACCACACTCTTCATTGATGGCCGGAGAACAGGTTCATCTTGGATACACCAAAGTGCCACCTTTACCACGTTTTCCAGGGTATTTTTATCCACTGTTTCCCAATGAACAAGCTTGTGTAACTCCCTAGCAACAAAGCACTCATAGGCCCAACCAGAGAGAAGAATCTCCTCTGGTTTTGAGACGTTAACTTCTATGTTTCTTCTGCAACATATAGTTTCCAACAACACTATTCCATAGCTATAGATATCTGCCTTCACTGTTATCGGCGTGTTCTTTTGCCATTCTGGGGCTAAGTACCCCCTTGTCCCCCTGACACCTGTGAATGTTCTTGTTTGATCTGGCATAAGAAGTTTTGCTAGCCCAAAATCAGATATTTTGGCAGTCCAAAACTCATCCATCAAAATGTTTTGAGGCTTTATATCACAATGAATAATCGGTGCCTCGCACTCTTCATGGAGATAGAGCATCCCTCTTGCAACATCCAGTGCTATTCTTACTCTCTCATCCCAATCTGGACGTGTGACATCCCCAAAGAGAAGATTTCCAAGGGAACCATTGCTCATGTACTCATAAACTAAAAGCCTTTTGGGACCATCCGCACAAAAGCCCAGCAAGCGAACTAAATTCTTGTGGTGTGTTTTCCGATGGCCCGAACTTCTGCTTGAAACTGCCTTTCTCCTTCTTCAACCAACCTCTCCAGTCTCTTCACTGCAATCAATCTTCTACTTCTACCTTTGTACAAAACCCCTTTATAAACTGCTCCAAAACATCCATTGCCCAACTCATGTTTGAAACCATTTGTTGCTTTTTTGAGCTCACTGTATGAAAATCTCCTCAAAGCCACCTCTTCATTCAGGCCCAAATCCCCAATCTCCAACAGCCTTTTGTATCCTAGAACTCGAATCTTGTAAATTAAATGGCTAGAGATTCCAATAGTTGAGCATAAAAGCAGAGCGAAACTCGATGTAACAAGAATAATTTTCGCAATTGCTGTTTTACTAGTACTCTTGATTTGAGGTGGTTGGCCAGGCCCAAAACGCCCATGCTTATGAGGGCTATCATTAAACGTCGAATTTCCCACCTTTAACAATGCTATGGAGGAGGATCCTTCGTTTTCTGAGGTCCTTCTAGCAAATCGTAAAGGGGGCTCTTGCTTCATGCAGACCCCGTCTTTATAAAGAGCAGCCCAACAGTTGCAATCCTCCAAACAAGAAGAGGAGCATTCTTCCTGTGACATTTCGGCTTGTGCATAAGGACGATCATTCGAACCCCACACCAAATTCTCCACAGGGACCATCCTATAACATGTTGTATCATCTTTCTCACCTCCACACTTGTCTTCTGAAAAGCTCCTATTGCAGCCAAGAGTGTTTTGTTTTGGATCAATGAAGTCAAAACCAGGAAGACATTTGCAGTATGGACTCTGATCATCGGATGTGCAGTAGCTGTTGAAGCCACAAAAACCCTTTAATTTACACGCATCATCATCAGATGGCCAACTTTTTACTTCAGAACTGTTGCTAGCATCGTTGCTATCGTGTGCATGCAACCGGAAAACTCCATCAACATCCAGTGTTGCACGATAAATGGTCTTGTCCTCATTGTCGATGTTGCTAGTCGAAGATGAAGCATTATAGAGAGCAGTGATCGGCCAATCACTGTCATTCTTGATTAGCAAAGAGCCTGTTTTGTTGAGGTAAAGATGCTATTTAATACCATCAAGATAATTAGTACCAGAGGCCCAATTAGCATCTAGCCTTGTATCGGTTGTGTATCTTGGATACAAAACAAGATTTCCATCAACCTGCATCTTGAGACGAAACCGTCCAGTGGAGTGGCTGGTCTCTGACGAACTAGAGAATAGTTGACGCCCAGAATATAGAGACTGATCCCTAATATAGTATCAGTTGGGTAATCGAAGCTCTGCCATATGACACTGGAACTTCTGTTGTTGTACAGTACAAAGTTCCCAGAATCAAGCATGGATGCAGAAGAAGCAGTTGCATTAGCCTTAGCAATAAGCCTGTTTTGTCCTTGTTGTGTTTGCAGAACAAGCTTACCCTCCATGGTTAGTTGTAGCGTTGCATTTGAGGTGAGTGGAGGATCATCTCGGTTTGCAGTCCATACCACTGTACGGTTGTTGTTCCTGCCAACCAGCCAAATCCCAATGGCAAAGCCACCGCCTTGGGATAAAAACCAAATGCAAATAGACCAGAAGGAGAACGCCATGAGGTGGGGTGAGTAGTAGGGTACAACGGTGAACCAAGTGGTATTTGATTTCGGTGTTGTGTATCAGCTATTGCACTATCTGCAAATAATGAGACCATTAACAGCAGGAAGGCCATAGTTGTTACAATAGCGCCCATAACTGTTTTGTCTTGATGTTCTGAGTTTGTTAAAGTTGGTAACACTGCCTTGCGCAGTTTATAATATAATAAAGGGAATGACTTGGGAAGACTTGATTTTCTAAGTCAAAAATCATCGTTTTTGTCCCCATCCCGATGCATAATTTTCGTTTCAAATATTAATAATACTTAATTGAATCGTTCCTCTGTTCTTATCTTTGATGCCTCGCTTTATTTTACTCCTTTACGCGTTCTTTGCTTTATCTGACCTTTACTTTAATTTACCCCCTTTCTTTTTTACTCTTTCTCACTTGTTTACTCGTTTTGACGTTGTTAACGTGACGTGAGCTTTTGTTCATGTATTATTTGGATAGTAACTCCTCAGTTTGTTATTCATTAATAATATTTGTTAGAAGTGATTAAGGCCACCTCATGCAGCATTCATACATATATACTCCTATATATACTTCACTTACAATGAAATAATAAACTATTCAATTCCACTCATTACTAACAAATTGAGCTAGTTACTGTTCTAATATGTATCCATCAGGAAAACTCCTAGGGATCACTTCTGTGCAAACATGAGCACCAAATTAAATATGATTTAGCAAGAACTACCCAAAAAAAAAGAGCTGAGTGACAAGTGTCTTCTTAAATCCAAATACTCTTTATTTTAATTAATTTTTTTGTGGACAGAAAAAATTGTGAATACCGGCTAGTTGAATTTGTTGAATTTATTGAATTTAAAATAAAATAAATTCAAGCATTTCACAATAAACTTTTTCCTATAAATGAAGATGTTTCAATATTGTGTGCTGATATGTAGATAATATAATGGGACAGGATGGCCTATGGCTTGGATTCGAGAGCTATCTGTGACTTGCAACTAGCAAGAAAAAAAATAAAGATGCATGATAAAGACCGAATTTTCTAGGCAAGCTACAGAAATTTCCTCCACACTAGTAGAAACAACACATTGGGTCAATTTAATTCTATAACATAATTGGAATTCAGTTAAATCAAAAAAATAATTGGAACTCAGTACTATTTACAAAATCTATTTAATAACCAAAATTACTGTTAAAAGTCTTTTCTATATTATCAATTGTATTTTTAAATATTTTAATTTAACAAATATTATTAAAAATTATATATGCTGCGGTCTAACTTGGGCAACTGTTGAAAAATCATAATATTCTAGCTAGATTTTCCCCAACAACCGTTTCCAAAATAACCCTGAACAGGACCTTGTCTTGAACAGCATCACCACAAAACTTTCCAAAACAAACCTGTCATGATTACCACATCCTTGCATCAAACACACCCATCGAGTGGAAGGATAAAAGTAGAAAAAAAAATTATATAGATAAATTTTATGTATAAAATAGCATATAAAGCTTATCCATATAATTTTTAATCTCATTTATCCCTTAATCGAATATACCATTAAAAGAAAAAATAAACACCTATCCAAATGACCCTTGATTGCCACATACCACATGCCATGCAACGTTGGACCACCTTGGGTATGAGAATTTGAGAACATAAGTAGAGATCACCACTTCATAGCTAGTTGAAAGAATAGAAAATATGTGGATTTCATTCAAGATATATTAAGATACCAGGACTCGTGTAGAGGGGACAAGAGACTTGTCAAATCCAGGATGAGAGAAACTACCACAATCCACAAACCCCAACAAAACTCCACCCTTTCATGCCGAAAAAACAGATTAACCCAAATTAAGTGACCGTGAATTTCAGCCCCCGTAACCAATATTCCGAAAAAACTAAAACCCATATCAACCAGCTTATCATCACCTCATATCCTATCCCACTCCGTTTATCACCGCAACTCCCATGGCAACCGTCTTTTCCAAAACGTAAATTTAATTGGACCAAAGATTTCTAGTCATATGAGAAAAATCTTTTGCACATTTTTCAATTACACACATTATTTAAAAATCATAGAGCTCACCACCAACAACTTGATCTTATTCCCTTATCATGTCCCCTCCCTTGTGCATTGTAACAATCCAATGAAATTTGACAATCTTATTTCTGGAATAAGCAAAAATTACAACCTATATGTATATTATGAAATATGAAGCCAATTGGAAAGATATTAAATACTCATATACCATGAAATCATAGGTCTTTTTCATTACATGAACTCCCATGCATGCAAGCTACCTTTTCATACATATCATCACAAGAACCCAAAAAACAAAAAAAAATCTAGTATGAAAATGGAACCATATGGTGGACAGCATTACGAAATATAAGCACACACAAAACATACATATAATAAGATGTCCATGGGAAGAGAATAATGGGATTTATAAAACTATTAAACTTAGAGAGATGGGGATGGAGGAATTGGAGTGTCTTTCCATCCTTCCAACATCAAGATGACATTCTTCATTGAAGGACGCAGAGATGGGTCGTCTTGGACACACCACAACCCCACCTTCACCATTCTTTCCAATGTCTTCAAATCTATATCTTCATCTATATCACATGCAACAAGTTTATTTAATTGTCTGGCTGCAAAACATTGATATACCCAACTTGAAAGAAGTACTTCCTCTTGAGAGGAAACATTTACTTCTATATTTCTTCTGCAACAAGCAATCTCTAACAACACTACCCCATAACTGTAAACGTCAGCTTTTACAGATACTGATGATGCCTCCTTTTCCCATTCAGGTGCGAAGTATCCACTTTCCCCTCATCCCCTGGCTTAGCTCTTGAATGTTCAGGTTTTAATAGCCTTGCAAATCCAAAGTCAGAGATCTTAGCAGTCCACGCTTCATCCATAAGTATATTTTGGGGCTTAAGATTGCAGTGGATGATACGAACCTCACACTCTTCATGTAGATACTGCACTCCTCGTGCGACATCCAATGCAATTTTTACTCTCTCTTTCAAAGGTAAATGTTTTTTCACCTTAAAGATAAGATTTGCCAGAGACCCATTGCTGAGATATTCATAAACAAGAAGTTTCCTAGACCCATCAATGCAATAGCCAATGAGTTTAACCAAATTCCTGTGATGAGTTCGAGCAATTGCTTTGATTTCAGCCCTAAATTCCTTCTCCCCTTCATCAACAATTTTCTCTAGTCTCTTGACAGCAATTCTTCTGTTGTTGTCACCAATTGTACCTTGATAGACTGCTCCAAAAGATCCTCTACCTACCTCTTCTGTGAAGCCACCTGTTGCTTTCACAAGTTCATCAAAGGAAAATGAACGTAATGACCACTCCTCCGTAAATCCAAGATTCGAACTTGCAGACAACTTTGTATATGTGTAAACTTGACGCCTATAAATGAAGAAAATATACACCGCTAAGACCACACAAAACAATGAAATGCAACCCAAAGTAAAGCTCAGAGTCATTATAAGACTTCTCTTGTTGTCAACAACAACCTCGGGCTTCATTCGGCGTGAGGTGTTATGGCTTGGACCACTGACATATCTCAAAGGCACCTTGAAAAGGGCTGTGCCTGATGCATTAGAAGCATTTCTGCCATATCTGAGTGGAAGCCTATATTTATTGCAGCTACCACTCGTATATAATGCTGCCCCACAGTCACAGTCTTCCTTGCAAGACTTCCCACATTCTTCCATTGTTGTTGGAGTAAGAAAATATGGTAAGTCGCCCACCATATGTCTTCCAAAAATTTAACATCATACAACGTAATTGGGTCAGCACTAATCTCACAATCATATTTGCTGTAGTTCAATTTGCATTCCAGAAACATGTTACCACTGTTTTCTGAAGGGACGAAACCAGGATAACAGGCACATACAGCCTTGCCGGTCACGTTGGAGCAATAACTGTTGAAGCCACATAACCCATTGATTTGACATACATCAGGAAAGGCTTCCCACAACGTTTGAATCACTAAACTTGCATTGCCGTCAGACTCAAACTGGTGCTCATACAATCTGAAGTTCCCATCAGAATCAAGTGTTGCGCGGTAGATTGAGGTTGTATTCTGCGACTTCTTTGTGAGGTTTGTGTTATTAGCCAAACATTGAAACTCTTCTAGGCAAAGAAAGCCTTCAACGCTAAGACTGAGGTGTGCAGAGTCACAGTCACAAAGACTAGCCCCTCCACTGGGATAGCTTTGGCGATTTGAATAACCCTTTCCCGTAGGCGTGTAATCCACTGAATCTGGGTGAATAGGGACATCACCTCGCAATACGGACCTGGCCTTCTATATGGAATTGGTGTCCTGAAAAATAATATGTATATAATTGGTATATGTCTCAAGCTTAAAATTATTTTTCGAGAGGAAATTACACTACTGACGTGCCGAGTTTCAATGAAATTATACTTAGCACTTATTTATTTTAAAAAATCATTATTAAAGGTCTTTGAGATTTATTAAATTACACTAACTTTTCATGTGATATTGATTCATTAATTTAAGTAATAAAAAAAATAATATGTATTATATGCATAATTATCAAAGATAAAATTATAATATTTTGATACTATGTAATATATTAATTGAATAAAATATTTTTTTATAATATAATATAAAAATTATAATTATAACTTATGATAAAAAAAGGTGTTTTAAACTATATATATATATATATATATATATCAAATATTATCAAAATATTTTAATTTTATCATTAATAATTATATATACATTACATTTTTTTATTAATTAAATTAATGAATTAAAATCTTTAGAGATATTGGTATAATTTATTTTATTTCAAGCATTTGTTTTCTTTAAATAAAAAAAATCTTAAATGGTGATGAAAGAGGATCTAAAAAACACATGGAAGATTATACCTCGTTCTAATTGGCTAAAGCAAAATGATGATGATGATAATGATGATAATACTTATTAAAGTTTCTATCTAAAATGTATGTATTTTTAATGAGTTTAATTTTTACGTATTTATAATATTAAACATTTTTATATTTGCAATCAATAAAATTTTATTAAAATAATAAATTATGGTGGGTGATTTTAATAATGAGTAATTATTTTTTATGATTTGTCATTTTGATAAAATTTTATTGGTTAATTGTGTAAAATTATTTTACATCATCCTACATAAAAATTAGATTCTTTTTAATTACTTAAACTTTCTATCTAAAGTTCATACATTTTTAATTACTTTTAGAAACCAAGACTCTTAACAGGAATCACCGAATCAGTGAATAAATATAAGCATTTAACATTTTTATTTTATAGAAGCATTTAACAATTCGTAATTTCATCAGACATGAATATTAGTGGGAGAAAATTTGAAGGGACAAATAATTGAAACAGGAAAAAAAAAAAAACGAATGAACTAGCTAGAAATATAATTAAATTTTGAGGCCTAAAGGGAATGCTCATATGTCTTACCCACTATCAGCCGAAGGTGGTGCGGCAGCCTTGTAAGACCAGTAAGCATCCTCAATGTATGGTGAGTTTGTCCCAGCGTAAGCCTCAAGGCCGTTAGTATCATCCATGATAAGATGGAAACGTCCACTGGAATGGTCTGATTTGGACAAACTGGAGGTCAGATTGTGTCCACCAGTTAAGTTCTGCCCTCCTAATATCGTGTCAGTTGGGTAATCAAAGCTTTGCCAGACAAAATACGAAGTGTTAGCCTTTCCATAGATCACAAAGTTACAGAATCAAGCATAGATGCTGAAGAAGCTGCTGCTCCTGCGACTGAAACGTTAGCAATATTGAGGTGTCCTGTTTCTTCTTTCCCTTGTCGAAGAAGCAGCCCATCTTCGGTTAACTGCAACGTGGAACTGGAGGACACCGGCTGATCATCACGGTTAGCAGTCCACACAACGGTGTTGTCACTCTCAGTTGCACCAACCAGCCATATGCCAACGGCATAGCCATGATCACCTTGAGTGTAAAACCCAAATGCAAAATGGCCTGAACTTGATGCCCATAAAGATGGATGATTGCCTCCAGGAGAGAGCGAAGAACCCAACTCGATAATGTTTTCAGCAGTGGCTTCATTTGCAAGTGCTAGTATCGCAAAGGACAGCAAGAACAGAACAAGAATGGGATTGGAAGCCATGGGATTTTGGAAACTACTCTTCTGGTGTCCAGAACAAAATGATTCGTAATCAACTCACAACAGCCAAAGCAAGGCAGGAAGGACCAAAGGTGAGGGTTAGGTAGGCCTTACTGACTCTTCTCTCCTGCATTTGTAAAGTTATATCCCTGGTTTATGAATGAATTTCCACGAAGGGCTCTAGGACTAGCTAGATAGGACAACTAATTGCTTTCGCATCCAGCAGAATTAAATCATCATCCACTGGTAAATGCCGGTCAACGTACCAAAAGCAGGTAAAACCTTCCTCAGCATAGACCGAGTGGGACTATAATGATGATTAACGAGTATGAGGGACCCAAGCACGAATTACTATGGAAAGGGGAATCAAAATGAGTGTGGGACATGGTACGCTCAAAAGGGTGAACCATTGTGTGGGACACGGTTAGGTACGCTCACTCCCTCTTCTATCGAAGAAATTCTGGTCTACACACGCGATTAACATTTCATATTTATATATCTATACACTTATAATAAAAGTTACGATTTTCTGAAGAGTGTCCAATGATAATGGATAAGGTTTTCACAAAGGTAAAGTTTAAAAGTTTTCTAATGGTTCTCGCGCCTTAAAATGATGATAATCACACTTTTTAATTATAAACTTCTCTTTTAAATTTTAATCATTGTTCTAATTACATTTGTTAGCAAAACTCTAAAGGATAAGTTTTATTAACTTTATTTAAGATATATTTTTTTTAATGACAAGGTTTAGAGTAATTGATAGTTAGTTAAACATTTTAAATATCTAGTTAGAGATTCAATTTCTAATAATATGAAGAGGATTTCATAACTAAAAATATAATATCTATATTTATAAATTTTATACCTCAAAAAATTATACCGGCCTACAATAACGGGTACTCGTAGTTCATCTAAACATATATACTTATTTGATTGCGTGCATGACACGTTAAACTTTTGCTTACTGAAAAAATTTTCCTTCCTTTGATCTATTCTCCCTGTCGCCTAATTTTTGTTCCCTTCCTTGGTTGCCGAGTTCCTTCCACTAATTTATTCCCTCACAGGTTGCTATAGGTCCTCCCAAACAAATGGAGACAAGAAGCTAATGTGAATTTCCTTGGCTAGTTGTATTTGGTTACTGTTAAATATAAAATTATTTGTGTCTCTTCCATTAATAGCATATATCTTTCAAATAAAAGATGGTTTTGAAGATGGAATTTTTTGATTATATGATTTAAAGTTCTTCTGTGAAAATGGAACTATATGTGGCAACATTA
This sequence comes from Dalbergia oliveri, assembly GCA_030441495.1. Taxonomy (NCBI): domain Eukaryota; kingdom Viridiplantae; phylum Streptophyta; class Magnoliopsida; order Fabales; family Fabaceae; genus Dalbergia; species Dalbergia oliveri. Next base: position 46,909,789 of record JAMLFY010000001.1, read on the forward strand.
TGAAATATAAACACACACAAAGACATATACATATAATAAGATGTCCAGGGGAAGAGATAATGGGATCTATAAAATTATTAAACTAAGAGAGATGGGGATGGAGGAATTGGAGTATCTTTCCATCCTTCCAACACCAAGATGACATTATATTCTTCATCAAAGGATGTAGAGATGGATCATCTTGGATGTATCACAACCCCACTTTCACCATTCTTTCTAATGTCTTCCAATCTATATCTTCACATTCATGTATATCACACGCAACAAGCTTATTTAACTGTTCAACTGGAAAACATCGATATATCCTACTTGAAAGAAATATCTCCTGTTGCAAGGAAACATTTAATTCTATATTTCTTCTACGGCAAACAATCTCTAACAGCACTACCCCATAACTATAAATGTCAGCTTTTACAAATACTAATGATGCCTCCTTTTCCCATTCAGGTGCAAAGTACCGTTTGTCCCCTCATCTCCTGGTTTAGCTCTTGAATGTTCAGGCTTTAATAGCCATACAAATCTGAAATCAGATATTGGCAGTCAATGCTTCATCCATAAGAATGATACGAACTTCACACTCTTCATGTAGATAATGCAGTCCTCTTGCCACATCCAATGCGATTTTTATTTTCTCTTGCAAAGGTAAATGTTTCTTCGCCTTAAAGAGAAGACTTGCTAGAGACACATTGCTGAGATATTCGAAACAAAAAGCTTCTTATGTTGGGTAACCAGAGTTATGAAAATAATAAACAACAGAACTAAAATAGAGTTAAGAGAATTGGATTTGACACAAAATATTTACGTGGAAAACCCCCTAATGATGAGGGAAAAACGGACAAGAAGAAAAGATTTTCATGTGTGAAAGATAAAAATTACACTTTCTCTAAATATAAAGAAAGAACAATAACATCATCTCTTATACTAGGAGAATACACTCTCTCTATAAAAATAGGAGAAGCTACGAAGGCACTATATATTAGAGAATGTTTCTGTTGTAATTGTGTTGAAACTGAATGAATTTAACCTCTATTTATAAGAGCTAGAAGTTACTGTGCAACCAATGCACAGGAACTCTTATGATTTCTGGTGCTCACATGTGAAGTTACCTGCATTACTATGTAATGCATAACTCCCGTGATTTCGGTGTTTTCATGTGAAGTTCCAGTGCATTACAATGCAACACACGGTAACTCCGTGAATTAAATCCTGCTCTTCCTCCCCTTTATTTTTTATTTTTTTTATATAAAAGTGGCTTTATACCACTTACAATCTCCCACTTAAAGCCACTTTTGGTGAGTTTTCAAAATCTTTTCTCATCTTGCCAATTCTTCGCTGCATATATTTCTGATAGGCCATAGAAAGATCTACACCATTTAAATTTGTAAGTGTTGATCGACTTTGTCATGACATCTGCTAGGTTATCTTTCGTGTGAATCTTCTGCATGTTGACATTACCTTCTTCTACTACTTCTCAAACAAAATGATATTGGACTCCTATGTGCTTCATCCTGGAATGAAAGGCTGGATTCTTTGCAATTGCAAGGCATTCTAATTTCACAATACCAGGTAATCTTTGATTGTGTGTTCGGTTCCTCCATTAACCTTTGAATTCAAATAGCTTCCTTGCAAACTTGTGTAACTGCCATATATTCAGCTTCTTAGTAGACAGAACTATAAAATCTATAACTTGGACTACGCTCATAGCTCTCCGCCAAGTATGAACACATAACCTGCAATAAATTTCCTTTTATCAAGATCACCTACAAAATCTAAATCAACATATCATTTGACAATGAACTCTGATCCTCCAAAATATAGTGCAGCACTTGAGGTTCCTTTAATGTATCTCAGGATCCTCTTCAGTATTCCAATGCTCTTTTCCTTAATCTGCCATAATCGACTGATCATCCCAACTGCTTAGCAATATCGGTTTGGTACGAATCATGGCATACATAAGGCTTTCTACCGCTGATGCACATGGTACTCGAGACATCTCCATCCTCTCTCATCATTGCTAGGACACATACCTGAGGATAATTTGTAATTCACAAGAAGTGGGGTTGAACTGGCTTACAATCTTGCTTGTTGAAGAGCCGCAATATTTTCATCAAATAATTCTTTTGTGAAAGCCAGATCTTCTTGTCCTTTCTATCTCGGTGAATTTGCATCTGGGTAAAATCTTATTTGTGGATCCCAAGACCTTCATATTAAACTCCCTAGCCAATTATGCCTTCAATTCTTAGATTCGATCTTTGGGCCCTACTACTAACATGTCATCCATGTTGTGAACACCATATTTTGCCCTTTTGTAAATAAGAATAAATAAAAAAAAAACAAAATCATTTTTTAGATTGGTTTTTTTTTCTGTCCTTCTTGGTTAGCATCAAATCTTTTAAATTAGTTTAGTCAACATCTATTAAAATAAGTATATTTTTTTATCTCAATCAGATTAGTTTTAATTGCAATCAAATCGCATTTACACCGTCAACATTGATCAAAATCATTTCACAATCTATGCATTAATTTCTGTTTTGTGTACAAATAGACCAGCCTACCACAAACACACGGAGGGACTCAAGGCTGGCGGTGCATTTTCATCCTAATTCTCACACATTCCATTATCACTCATTAACCACCACCATCATCCTTCATAGCAACCTTCCACCACCACCTCAAACCAATAGAACCCTCAACATTACAACCACACAGCCTTCTTCCTTCCACTATCATCACACCCATCATTTTGTTTCAACCATCCATCAAGCCCATTACCATCATCATCCCCACAACTCTCTCATCAAACCAAAACCCTTTAATCAAACCACAACTCTCTGTGAATCATCGGCACTCTTCATCCATTCACTTTCATCATTAACCATAAGCCACCATTATCAGGAAACCCCATTGCCATCACCTTCATCAAATTCTCATCTCGGACCCTATTTTCCTCATAGCCACAATCACCATCAACCACGCAGGAGCCCTTCCTGAGGCCTAACCAGAACTACCACGAACCAGCCATCGGAGAAGCTCCGTCTGGCCACCTTGTCACGCCTCCATCCTTCACTCGCGAACCTCGCGCCGCCGCAAAGCCAGTAGTCGCAAAGAAGCCCTCCGCCGCGAAAGTCCAGCCGCACGTGCCTCCGCCTTCGCTGTCTCACCTGTCCACGTCTCAGCCATCCCGACGTGCGAGGCTGCACCTCCACTTCAGGACCACTGCGATCGCTCTCCTTCCTGGACCACCGCGATTGCGAAGCGCGGACCTCCATTCTCCGCAGTGCCAGCACCTCGCAACATTCGATCCCCATCGTGGCCAAGCAAGAGTGCCACCAGAGAGCCTCCCAACAGCCTTCCCCATCGCTGTCCCTTTCCTCTTGGCCTCCTCACTTTTCTTTGGTACTGTAACAATCTAGGTCTCAGAATTGGGTTTTTTTTTTTGAATCTGTGTTTGTTTTTCGTTTTGGTCAATTTTTTTTTATTTTGTTTTTGGGGTCAAGTAGTGTCTTCTTTTGTCTTAGGTATATGTTTTGGGCTTGCTGGGTCTTGACACTTTTTTTTTTTTTTTTACACTAACCAGTTTTTTATCTTTTTAGCAATTTGGGGATTTTTGGGATTGGAGTTCTTTTTCTATAGTAGGAGCTAGGTACATTTTCGTTGGGCTAACTTTTTTTAATTTTTTGTAGAGTCTTAGTATTCTAATAGCTTTTTTTAAAAAAAAATTCTTTGATTTTGACTCCCTTTTAAAAATAAAAAATAATAAAATAAAAATATATTTTCTCTATTGCGCAACAGTTAATGGTCATGATTAAGAGGTGGATGCCTCCTTATGTATTGTTGAATTGTAAGGATTTATTGAGTAGCTTACCGCTAACTTGAATCCATACACAAGTGGATTTCCTTTTTTCCAATAATTAGTCCACAAAATCCTTTTCACAATTAAAATCAATCAATCCACTTTTTTTTTTTATCTTCTCATAATTAAAATCCATCAACACATAATCATTTTCTACAAGAACGACGTAGCTTTGAGTTCCTCATTGCACCAGAAATGTGGCGTAGCCAACAACTGTCAAGCTAAAATTAATTTTTCATTAAATCTTGTTCTCTTTTAATTTTTTTCCTTAATTTTATTTATTTATTTCTATTACTTTGGGAAAAATAAATATTTTAAAGTTATAAATAAATTTGCATAATGAGCTCTAGGGTAACGTATTTATACGGATATATTAGGGGTGTAGTGGGATTAAGTTTTCACCATTCCCTAATCATAATCAGGCTCCGAATCTAGAATCTCTCTTTAAAAAGGACCAGTTTTGCAACTTAAAGGTTTTCCAATTTTATCCAAAATTAAAATTGGTGGCAACTCCCTACCTCTTTTTTAAAACTAGTTGTCATTCTCATCGGGACACTGGGATTTGTACACACGTACAACAACAGAATGATGAAAACATTGTTACCAAACCTCTTATAGTATGTACAATGGTTTGAACTAAATTCTGTTATATCCAGAGGCAAATTATGAAGGAATCAAATTTCTTGTACAAACACCTTGGCACTTGCTTTAGATCTCAGAGAGATTTGGTCAACCTACAAACTAAGTTTTCTTTTCTTTTTCTTCAAAGCCTTCTGGTTGGAATATATATATCTCCTTTTCAAGTTCTCCATGATGAAAAGTAGTTTTCAAATCTAACGCTCAAGATATAAATCAAATGCAATACACATAGCCATCACTACTCTGATAGTGGTAAGCCTAACAACTGGAGAAAATATCTCATTCAGATCGATATCTTCTTTTTGAGCAAATCCTTTTAACACCAACTTGCACAATATCGTTCCACTTGATCATTGCCATCTTGTTTGATCTTATAGACCCATTTGTTGCGAATGGCTTTCCGACCTTTTGGAAGTGCAACAAGTTCCCATGTCTTATTCCTATGTAAGGCTTCCATTTCTTCCTGCATTGCCATCCAAAGAGAAGCATCTGGCTACTCAAAGCCTCCTGAAAGGTTGATGGCTCTCCTTCTTCTATTAGAAGACAAAATACATCGTGACTTGCCATAACATCGTCTGAGTGCCATGATGGTGGTTGTGTGGTGTGTTGATCGCCTAACTTTTGTATCATTGGTCTCTTCTGGTATTTGTTCATCATGTCTGCTCTGCTTTAGAATCATTTTGTCCAACTTCTCACCTATCTACATTGTAGTCATTTTCTTAAGTGTTGTTATTTCTTTCTTCACTTTGCAGTTTATTTTCTGCAAATATAACATCCCCCTGCCAATAAACTTGCAGGCAATAGGATCCCACAGGTGATACCCCTTTACATTGTAGCATAACCCAAGAATATACATTTCCTGGACCTTAGGTCCAACTTTGTTCTTTCTTGGGAGTTATACATCACATATGCAGGACATCCAAACACTTGTAGAGAAGAATAATCCTGGCTTGTCATTCCACATCTCCATTGGTGTCTTTAAACCAATTGCAGTTGATGGTGAACTGATTAATCACGTAATAGGAAGTTTTACGCTTCTACCCAGAAAGACTTGGTTAAACATGCCGTTCTCAGCATTGCTCTTGTTATTTCTAGAAGAGTCCTGTCATCCACTCTGCTACACCATTTTGCTGAGGTGTATGTACAACTACAAATTGCCTTAGAATTCCCTCATGCTTGCAAAATACTAGAAAATCTCCATTTGTATATTCTCCTCTATTGTCTGTCCTCAAACACTTGATCCTCTTCGGATTCAAGTTCTCTCTTGCTTTGAAGTCCTTGAATATTAGGAACACATCTGACTTCTTCTTGATTGGGTACACCCATAGTCTCCTGGAGTAATCATCAATGAATGATACAAAATATTTTGCACCTCCAGGACATTTCTGGTGACTCATACACATTAGAATAAATCAAGTCTAGAATATGCTTACTTAGAGTTGATTTACCAAACTTCAATATATGTTGCTTGCTTGTAACACATGCTCGCAAAACGTTAAATTCACCGATTAAGCCAAAATGAGATTACGTTCCGCAAGAACCTTCAAACCATGTTCCGACATGTGGCCTAATTTGCAGTGCCACATCATCGTTGTTTCTTCTTGACTTGATGCTATTGGTGCATCTACCTCCTAACGTATCTCCTTGAAGCCCGTATAGATTTGTCATGGTCTTTCTTTTTCATCATCACAAGAGCACCTTTAACAACTTTCAATATCCCACCTTCAATATGGGTCTTGCACCGAGGTCATCCAATTGCCCAATAGACAATATATTATTCCTCAAGCCCTTCACGTGTCACACTCCTTGAATTGTTCGAATGGAACCATCAAACAATTTTATTTTGACAGTACCAACACCAGCAATTTCTAAGGCATGATCATTTTCCATGAACACAGATCCTTCTAGAGGTTCGAAACCTAAAACAAGTCACGGCATGGAGTCATGTGCCATGTTGCTCTTGAATCCATTATCCAAATATCAGTGAGCCGTTTACCGCCCTTAGAACCAATTGCTGCATGGCTACACAGGATTTCTCCATCCAAGAGGTACTCACAACACATCCTTGAGAGGTTGATGCTTCTGGGCTTTATCTCATTCTTCTTGTTATTCCAACAATCTTTCTTCAAGTGTCCTTTCATGCCACAACGGAGCATTTGAAGTTCTTCCTTCTTCTTGACCTTGACCTACTTCGACCATGACTCCTAGTGGAGTCATGCTTATTGATCTCCCTCTCACCAACAACGCATCTGCTTGCTTTGAGCTCTCCACTCTATTTCTTGCACCTGGACTCCTCTTCAAGAATAGCACGACGACATCATCAAAGAATAGATAGTCGACAATATTATTATTTGTGATGTTGATGATGAGTTGATTATATGAGTCAGGTAGTTAAAGTAGAAGCTCTACACGTTCATTCTCCGCTATTTTATAATCTAATGTTGTAACTGGGAGAATAAGGTGTTCAATTGTTGATGTGGTCTGTCACAAATGTGAACTCACTCATTCGAAGAATATCCAGTCTCCTCTTTAGAAATATTCTATTGTGAAGAAATTTGACCTTGTAGTTTACAAGAGCATCCAGATTCTCCTTGCTGTCTTCTTTCTAACATGGATAATCCTGAAATCTCCATTGCAAGATGTAGATTGGCAAGGCATTATCATCCATCTCCTTCCACTTTCATCATAACTTCACTGCTTCGCCTTCAATTGGGTAAGCAATTGTCCTTCCTAAGATTGCCTTTATATTCAATTTTCACAAGAAAAATTATTCCCATTGAACTTCTCAAACTCAAATTTTGCTGCCATGGTGTTTACCGGACCTCTTTCTCTACTAGACGGTCACTTTTTTTTGTGAATAGTACCATATACGTGAATAGTGCCATATATATAAATAGTGTCGTATACATAAATAGTACTATACACGTGAATAATATTGTATATTTATACCGTATATGGAATAAATCCAATATACGTTAACAATCCTGTAAAAATATACAACTACAAATATAACTAGTGACCGAAAGTAATAACCCTAGTGTGGACTATAACCAATGGCTCTAATACCACTGTTGGGTAACCAAAGTTATGAAACAGATTAACGCAACTAAAATATAGTTGAGAGAATAACTGATACAAAATATTTACGTGAAAACCCCTAATGGTGAGGAAAAAACTACGACAAGACCAAAAAAATTTTCACTATATGGAAGATAAAAATTACTCTCTCTATAAAAATAGGAAAAACTCTCAAGAAAATACTATATATTAGAGAATGCTCTTTGTTGTAGTTATGTTGAAACTAAATGAATTAGTCTCTATTTATAGAGGCTGAGAGTAATGTGCAACTAAGGTAAGCAAGGTTATCATCAGTCTGCATGATGAGAAAGAAACGTCCTCTGGAATGGTCTGTTTGGACAAACTTGAGACCAGGTTGTTTCCAAAAGTTAAATTCTCCCTCCTAATAATGTGTCAGTTGGGTAATCAAAGCTTTGCCAGACAACATATGAAGTAGCGTTAGGCTTCCCATAGATCACAAAGTTACCAAAATCCTGCATATATAGATGCTGAACCTACTCTTCATTCCACCTCTGAAACGTTAGCAATGAGCTAACCTGCTGTTTCTTCTTCCCTTGTCAGAAGGAGGCCATCTTTGGTTAACTGCAACGTGGAACTAGAGTACACGGTGGATCATCACGGTTCACGTCCACACAACGATGTAGTCGCTTTCATTTGCACAGACAAGCCATATTCCAACGCGTAGACATGATCACCTTGAGGGTAAAACCCAAATGCACAATGGCCTGAACTTGATGCCCATGAAGATCGATTTCTTTGCGGGAGAGCGAGTTCAACCTAATCATGCTTTCAGAAGTGGCTTCATTTGCGAAGTCCTGGGATGATAAAGGAAAGCAAGTACAAAGCAAGAATGGGATTGGAAGCCATAGGATTTGAAACTACTTTTGTTTCCCAAACAGAATGATTCTTAATCAACTCACTAGCCAAAGCAAAAGGCTAGTAAAGTAGAGCCAAAGGGTAGTTTGGGAGTACTCAAAAAGTTCACCTTTCGAAGGCCTTATTGACCCTCATGCATTAGTACAAGTTCAACAGACAAAGACCAACACCAAAGCTTGCATCACGCAGAATTTGGAACTGGAAAAGTAGTCCTGGTTTATGAAATTCCACGAAGGGCATTGAGACAAGCTATATGAACAGTTACTTTTGCATCCATCAGGTTAAATGAAGAACAAGTCGTCCAGATGCCTTCTTCGCTGGTAAATGTTAATAACGAAAACAAAAGGCAGACAAAATTTTCTCAGCATTAAGCCCGTGGGGATATAATGATTAGAGTACAAGAGTGTGTTTGGTATGATGTATTATGATACCATAAGTTAATACTGTATGTTATATCATAATTCGTTGTTTAGTGTAAAGAACATATATATAAGCTATTAATCATAATCCCTTATACATTAAAATGTTGTAAACTTAATACAATAATGAAGGTGGGTTAAACTTAATTAGCTTTAAACATAATTTTTTTAATATATTTTATTAAAATAGAATAATTCTTAAACAAATAATAATAATAAATAATATAATATAATATATAAATAAAAATATTTCTTAATAAAATTATTTATAATAAAAAATATTTTTAAAAATAATATATGATATTAATTTAGTTATATATAATAAAATTAATTTTAAATTATAAATCATAATTAAAATAAAATAATACATATTTAATAATAAATAAATATTTTAAATAAAAAAAAATAATATCTAATATATAAGTTATAAGTTATTAACAAGTAAAATATATATATTAATAGTAAATAATATGTAATATATAAAAGTAAGGATAAATATATATTACATAAATATAATATTTGAAATTTATATTTAAATGACTAATAAAAATTTCTAATTTTATTTTATTTTATTTTATTTAATAGTTACTTATAGTAGTAGAACTATTTATAAATAAATGATAATATTATATAATATAAAATATAATATATTATACAATACTATAGCAAATATTATATATGATTAAAACTTTATCAAATTTTATATTATCAAGTCATACCTTATCAAATCTTATATTATCCATCCTTATCATATTAAACATGTCAAATTGACCCTAAATGTCTAAGGGACCATCACCCAAATTGCCATGGAAAATGTGGATTCAAAGGAAAGGGTGAACCGCGTATAACTTGGCAAGCTCATTCTCTTCCTTTGATCTATTCTCTCTGCTACCCATCCTGTTCCCTTCCTTCCTTAGTAGTTTCTTCTGCTAATACGTCTTACCTCTCAGGTTGCTTAGGTCCTCCGACAATGGGTGAATTGAAGGCATGAAGCTATTTTGGAAAAAAAGATAAATGGGCGGGCCCAGCCAGCCTGCAAACTGCAATTGTACGGGTCAAGTTGGGAGTTTGTTCTGCAGGTAAACAGGTGGGCCTAAATGGGCTGGTTCCGCCCATTTGAGACCCCTATTGTTAATTTCTCTTAAAAGCCTTTTCATGTAATTGTGATATCAGTTGGTTGATTTCCATATTTCTTGTAGATGGAACACTGTTACCTCCTGTTATTGAATGTACTTGTTGAATCGGGATTCTATCCGTTACAGGGGCAAATCATATCATTCCCTTTTATTTATTACACATGTTAGCACACGAGATAACTCGATCCATAACATGTGGCCTTTTGGCTGTGATTTGCATCATCAATTACTTCAAAACACCTCAAACCAAAGTTTTGCAATGCATAAGAGCTTGCAATCAATCTGGGAGATATTGTCAAATGACCTTGTTAATCTGCATGTTAAAATAAACTGGCAAGAATGAAAATTATGTATACATGCATGCAATTATGTGAGTGAAGGATTGAGGTTGAGGTAGCATAACTGGACAAAGCAATCATTGAGAAATTAAAAGATGGTTCTCTTATTAGGTCTTGTGAAGCTCAAAATAGAGAATCGAAGGTGGATTTCACAGTATTCTTATCTTCGAAGTTCCTGCAGTTCTGCTTTATTTACCTACGGCCTATGCGTTTCTTGTTTCTTGTTTATTTCACCATATTTAAGAAATGCTAACAACAGAAATAAGAAGGAAGATATTTTCTTACGGAGGAAGGTTGACTACATGCAGAAAGGATGATCCAGAAAGGATTTAGAAAACCAATTGCATTTGTGGGGTGAAATGTGTTCTCACAACAGGACAAGTAAGCTAGGAGTCTAAGACCGATAGGATTTACAGGATACCTGCCAACTGTATAAATTATTGGATAATAATTTTCAATTTATGTATGAATCATGGTAAAATTTGATGGCACTACCATAAACCTTGCATGCTATTTTATTCACGTCATACAGAGCTTCCTGGTTCCACTCTAATGAAGCAGTCAGATGCTGACGCTGAGGCAAAGAAAGTTGGGAATTTAAAGGTGGTAAAAGCCGCTCGGTGTATGCATTTTTGAGGCGAACATCAGGTACTAAACTACAAATGTAGTTTTTGGCTGCCACATTGCATAATCAATAACAAATACTGTAGACCATATACTGCCTTGAGTCTTGACAGATAAATCTGAGACACAGAATGAGAAATGTTCAGATAAGCAAAATCTTCTCAGATAATCGTTTCGGGCAGGGAGTGAAAGAAATTAACAATGGATGAATATAGTCAACCTCAGACACAGCTAAACTCACATCACTCAATTGTCGTATACATACAACAAAATCCTACTGAGAATGGCTCAATTAAGGGTGCGTTTGTTTCTAATTGTTCTTTCAAATGATTTTTTAAAAGTAAAAAAAAGTTACTTTTCATAGAAACTATTCATATTAGTTTCAACTTAAAATAAAAAAATAAAAAATTACTTAAAACAATTTATTTTTAGTTTTTTAATAAAAACTCATATTAAATAGCTTATATGAGACTATTCTGTCCAAAAAAAAAAAAACAGAAACAAACGCAATGTTAGTTATTTTTCAAGTCTTTAAGCATTAAGAGCGGATAAAACAGAGCGATTGTTGGGCTTCGGCCCCCTTGTTTCACCCAAAAAAAAAAAGAGCGATTGTTTGAAGCTTTAAGGATGATCGAAAGGAAAAATCCTTGTAAGTCCATGCATGCTGCTTAGAACAGCTACGCTACATCCCATGGCCGCTTATGAATGGTTTCGATATTTTATGACCCAAACTATTTCGTTTACATCGGAAGTTCCTCTTTCCGTATCTAAGAGATGTTCTGCTTGTGAATGCGTAGGTATGATTAACTCTTTGGCACGCTAAAACCTGTGAAGCTTCTTGAATTTCTACACGTTTTCCACCATTGATATTCACCATCATTTGTTAAATTGAAAACACAGACTTAACACATACTTGTAAGGCGCTGCTTGGCATGTCCGCTGTTACTGTCAACTAGAAAAACTGGAAGGGGCGCGTACCATAAAAATGGTTTCCACAGGGAACCTATAAGTAACATTACAGTATGAAGCAGATACAAAATATATAGTTACACATAACATATAGAATATGTGCGACAGCAAAATATCAAAACATATCTATGAATTCCAGAAGTTTTTATTATATGGAACCTATAATTATATAAAATTAATTCCATCTTTACATCTAGCATCTTACATCTGTGTTAGTATCCAAGGCGTGCACAACAGTGGCATCGGATTTAAGGGGAGAAAAGTTGGGGGCACAATAGCCATCCCGCCACACTGCCGTAAATGTAACCCAGCAGGTTACTTGGCTGCTTGTTCCAGAACTGGGACTTCTTCCATGTTTCTTCCAAGCCACTTATCTGCAGAGGTGGCAATGAAAACATGCTGACCAACAGACTTCCGCTTCTAATTTCCTGCAATACGTGCAAAGCTGATATGGTACTCTTCATATAAAGGCTCTCCATGTACTCGATCTCTGCCAATTCCCTGGGTATCAGCAAACCATCACTCTTGGTAGTGGTTGAAGTTGAAGGATCACACCCTTCAGCTTGGGGAGTTGCCTCACCAGAAGGTGGAGGATCATTCACTGGGAAGAGGCGGTCCAGCATTGCTTCGCACTCCTTAACTAGCTTGTAGAGCAGGTCAGTAGTAAAGAAAGGTTGTTGCAAGACTTTCTGAATGAAGGGCAATCGAATGAGAGCACCAGTTCTCTTGTACTTCTTCAGTATTTTCACTAGCCCTATGGACAGAAAATTGAGGCAATAATTAGATATCTGGAGGTGTTGATTTAATAATAGACAAACGAATCGTAAGTAACAAAATCTTCAATTAATGCTTAATTCAATATAATTAACTATAGCCTGATCACAGAAGCCTATCTTTCTAAAGTCATTTGATCTAAAAGTGCAGTCTTTACTTCACATATAGTTATAGTGGCTTCCCACTAAAAGTTACTGCAGAGTATATATACAACAATCGCGGCATATTTGTAAAAGGTGAAAACCACATCTTATTTTTTAAACCAGAATCACCATCTAGTGACAACTGACAAGTGAAAAAAAACTAAAAACACATGAAACTCCTCTGTTGGATCGTTTAACCTTTTAGATGATTTGACCTGTGTATACTTTGCAAATTGCAACAGGAACATTTATGGAGCTCGGCACATATTATTCTATAATCGACTAATCAAAGTAGATAGAAGAATAAGAAGCCATAATAGAAGTATCAAAAGGGCCGAATGTTCAATTTCAGAATTCTTCTTCCAAGAAAAGCATATGCTCTAAAGCATATGCTCTGTCCTACGAAGATGTCTACAGAATTTTCAGAATTAATGGACAACATGAATTGGAAATGAATCCTATTCCATCTCATTTCTTGACTCCATCCATTGCATATATATATAAATGCCATAATTCTAAAGTGAACGCGGGGCATATTTTAACATGTAAAGGTTGCAACTTGCAAATTTGGTTCTATTTTAATATGAATAAAGAAAATAATATATATATATATATATATAAATATATATATATATATATATATATATGTTGAAAGTACCCTGTGTAATTAAGGGCACTGTAGTTCTCCAGCAAGACCATCTCTCCGTGGAAATCCACAATTTCCTTGCAGTTTTCATCATCTGTTCATTAGAATCCTTCACTTGGCAACCCTATCTTGCAACTCCTGCATATCTCAACCGCAACAAACAATTACTGACACACTAAAACACATGCAACTTCCGCATATCCAACTGTTCTATAATCACGCTTAATCAGATTAACCCTGCTTATCCTTAAATAATTAAATGGCATAAAAATAACCAGTAATCTTCTGCAGGACAAAAAAAAAGTTGACACTGACATTGCCAAATTGCAATAAGAATCCTTATTTTTACCTAGTGGAAACCAGATATTTTATTATATCACATTAAAAAAAAAAATCAAAATCAATGACTCACATTCATAATTTCCGATTCTGCTAATTTTTTTCCCTTCGCTACTCAAAAATAAAATTCAACCTAAAGCCTAAAACTAAATTGAAAGAACAAGAAAAAAAAGCAGACGATGAATTGAGGAGAGTTATATTATATTTATACCTTGAGTCTGATAATGTACTCTTCCTCCTTCTCGAAGAAGGTGTTGAATTTCTCGAGCTCGTTTTCCAGCAAGTTCCTGAAGTCGCACTCCTCCTTGGACATTTCTCCGGCGGCTTCGGCGACCGAATCTCCGTCGCCGGAGTCCACCCTGAGTCGTTTCTGAGGGCGGTCGTCACCGCCGGCGGCAGCCTTAGCGGCGCTCGAACTGCTTGAGCTTCTTCTTGAGCTCCTTGTAGGAGAGGAACTTGTCGCGCCATTCCGGTAGGGTTTTCTCGATCTGGTTGCTCAGGCTCTTCCCGAATTTCATGGCTTTCCGTTATAACACGAAACTCAACCAAAAAATAATAACACTAATAATATTGGAAAATAAAAAGGAAGAAAAAATGATTTGTTTCGTTTGTTAAGGTATGTGTGTGAGGGAATATAGAGAAAGGAAAAAATTGAGAGGAATGTGTAATTTGTGTTTGTGTGTGTGTGTTGTTTGAGACGTGGGGTTGAGGTTAGGAAGAAGAGGAAGGAGGAGGAGAGGGAAGCGAATGAGGGGAGGGGTGGGTGATATAACGGTAAAGGAGAGAAAATATCGGAGGGTATTGTTGGAATATCCGTAAGTAGAGTATATCTCGGTTTTATTCCCTCCTCTCTCTCTCTCTCTCTCTCTCTCTCTGCGCGCCACTCTGCTCTCTACTGTGTGTTATGTTGCTCTTGCCCTATTTTTATTTTCAATTATATAATAATTAACTCGCATTTTACTATTTTAGGACTCTTTGGCTTTGTGTGTTGAGCTAAATATAAATATCTTCAGCGGTGACTAGTGAGTAATCCTTGTCTTATGGGAAATATTAAAGAATTTATGAAAAGATTGTGATTTAAATTATTTATATGAAATACTTAGAATAAAAGTAGAAAAATAAGAAAGTTCTGGGTATTAATTTTTGTTTTATTTTTTATATGTAATACCAAGTCTAAGCTTCAAGGAATAGTTTTTTTTTTTATTGTTTTACAAATTGATACCATGAAATGGTTGTTAAAAGATAATAATATTTTTTAAAAGTTACTTAAGATATGTATAAAAAAGAAATATTCACTACATTTATTATGAAAATGAAATATGAGCTCTTTTATGAAGGAATGGGATTCCATGCTGCATGGGTGTCTTAACTAAAATTATATTACTTCATAATTGAACATTGCCCTCCACCACTGAACTAGTTCTATTTTTATTTTTTTCCCCCGTAAATGAATTAGTTCCATTTATAGTAACGCGAGATGTAGCTTGGAGTGAAATACTTTTTTTACTTTAAAGAACCAATGAAAAACTTGATGGCATTTGTTTTCATGGAATGAACATGGAAAAATATAATTATTTTCTTAACTTGAAATAACATTAATGTGTGCTTTTAAATTATTAATATAATACTATTGTAAGAATAGTTTATTAGTGCAAGGAAAACAAATAATTTACTTTAAATTTCTTGTAAAACATTAATTATATAATCCTAGAAATCTCATAATCAATTAATAATTAATTTTATATAAAAGTCAAATTAGTCCAACTATGA
>JAMLFY010000001.1:46925892-47057438 GCA_030441495.1 Dalbergia oliveri
CTAACCTAGCACCTGTGCTTGTCTTACCTTCTGGTCTCGAGGTTTCTTTCATTCCTGTATTCCTTCTTCGATAGGACTTGGTTGTGTTTTGATGCAACACGGTTCGAATCATTGCTTATGCTTCACGGCAATTAAAGAAGCATGAACAAAACTACCCCACTCATGATCTCAGAGAGATGGCGGCGTGATCTTTGCTTTGAAAATTTGGAGGCATTATCTTTATGGCGAGACATGTGAGATCTACATGATCACAAGAGTTTAAAGTACATATTCCAAGGCGGGACTTGAATCTGAGGCAAAGAAGGTGGATGGAGTTGCTTAAGGATTATGATTGCACTATCTTGTACCATCCTGGAAAGGCTAATGTCACAGATGCCTTGAGTAGGAAGTCTATGGGTAGTTTGGCTCATATTGCTCCTATAAGAGACGTTAGTGGAGGAAGTGCACAAGCTTGAGGCTAGTGGTGTTCAAGTTGACTTGGGGGAGTCTGGGATACTCTTGGCTCATGTAAGAGCCCAGTCATCCCTCGTGGAGCAAATTAAGGCGTTTCAGATTGAAGATCCTAGATTGCTTAAATTGCGGGATGATGTTAGAAGTGGGGCCACCTGAATTTATAATAGACCAAGGGGGAGTACTCGATTTCGTGCCGTCTATGTGTACCTGATGTTGAAAACCTTAGAAAGACCATTATGGAAGAGTCTCACAATTCTCGGTACTCTACATCCTGGTTCAAGCTAAGTGTCAGGGTCTGCGACAACTATATTGGTGGGAAGGCATGAAAAAGGATATTGGTAACTTTGTGTCTCGTTGTTTGGTGTGTCAAGTTAAGGCTGAACATCAAAGGCCAACAGGTGCTTTCAACGGGATAGAAATACCTGAATGGAAATGGAAACGGATCACTATGGACTTTGTGACGGGGTTACCCCACACCATTAAAGGGTTTGACTCTACTGGGTCATAGTAGATCGTATGACTAAGTTGACTCATTTTCTTCCTGAGACCACCTATTAAGCCCATGGTATGCTCAATCTATATTGATGAGATTGAGACTTCATGGGATTCCGATTTCTATTATATCCGATCGGAGGAGCTCAGTTTGAGCTCGATTTTGGAGAGCTTTTCAAGAAGCCCTTGGAACTCGACTTGATCTAGACAAGCTTTCCATCCTCAAACGGATGGGCGGTCCAGAAAGAACCATTCAGATTTTGGAAGATATGCTGAGGTCATGTGTTTTGGAATTTGGAGGAAATTGAGAGTAATTACCTATCTCTTATAGAGTTTTCATACAATAATAGTTATCAAGCCGGTATTCGATGGCACCTTTTGAGGCTTTGTATGGGAGGCGTTGCGAGTCTCCCATAGGTTGGTTTGAAGTTGGCGAATCTAAGATGTTAGGTCCTGACCTGGTACAAGAATCTCTCGATAAGGTTCAAAGTTAGTCCGAGAGCGACTTTTGACTGCTCAAAGTAGACAAAAATCCTATGCAGATCATAGGAGACGTGACTTGGAATTCTCTATAGGAGAACATGTCTTTCTTCGGATTTCCCCATGAAAGGTGTTATAAGGTTTGGTAAGCGAGGAAAGCTCGAACCCTCGTTACATTGGCCCTTTTGAAGTTCTGGATAGGGTCGGTCCAAGTGGCATATCATCTAGCATTACCCCTCGAACTATCCATGGTTCATCCAGATGTTTCATGTCTCTATGCTTCAAAAGTATATTCCGATCCGTCTCACATAATCTTCCTCAAGTGAATTCAAATTGATGAGAAATTGTCGTATGAGGAGAAGCCGGTGGCCATTGTTGACCCAGGTGAAAAAGCTGAAATAGGAGGTGGTGTCAAGTGAAGGTGGTTTGGAATAACCATTCTAAAGAAGAGGCAACTTGGGAGGCGAAGAGGCTATGCGAGCCGATCTGCCGCATCTTTTCATTCTTGAGGTATGTGTCTTGTCTTTGAGTTGTTAAAAATTCGGGAAACGAAATTTTCTTTAGGGGGGAAGAATGTGATATTGAAAAAAAAAAAAAATGAAGTGAGGACCACCGTGCACCTTAAGTGGTATAGACTACCATAGTTTTCTCTCTTTCTTTTTTTTTTTTCTTTTTCCCTTCTTCCATTTCCCATCCAGATAACTCTCTCTCTCTCACTTCTTCTTTTCTTCTTCTCTTCTTTCTTTGCTTCTTCTCCTCGTCTTCTATTCTTCTTCTTTTTCTTTTTCTTTTTATTTTTCAGAAAAAAATATCATTATCACCTCCATAATTCATCTCCTCCTCATCTTCATCATTTTCCAACCTTTTTCTCCTTCTCCTCTATTTCTCTCTAAAATCTATTCAAGAGCTTGAAGTTTTACAAGAAATTGGAATAAATTTCTTCACTAATTCTATTTCTTCCAGTGGTAAATAAGCCTCTACTCTGCTCTATTTTATTTATTAAATTTTCTAGTTAATTTAGGATTAATATTAGATTTTTTTTTATTCTATAAATTAGGGATTTTAGTGATTTGGGGTAAATTGTGTAAATTGGTATTATTGTTTAATTACTAATATTTTATTTATATTGTTTCTAGAGTTATAGAGCAATTGAGCGTCAATTGTTGGATTGGTGGCACTTGGAAGTTGATATTCAATTCTGTGAAATAGTTTGTGAGTAGACATTATGTCTATAATTATTTTTAATTATTCTAAATTAGTTAAAAATATATTTTAGTAAATTAGAGGTTGAGAAATAATTATTTGGCTATGTTATATAAATGTTTGGTGAAAATAGATTTAATGTAAATAGGTTATATTTTATTTGAAAATTTACACATGAGACAATATGATATAATTTAGAAATTTAATAAAGAAATATTAAATTTCATAGATTGAACTAATTGAAAGTCTTGGACCCCTGATATAGATTTGAGAAATGATTCATGGATAGTGGGTATGACCCATTTTTATTGATTTGTATAAAGTAATTATATGTTTCAAGAATTTCTGCAGGATCTGTAGCTGGCGTAGCGTTAGCCTTGGTGCACCTTGATTATAAATTTAGGATCATCCATCAATCTTCTTGTTCTATGGCTATCCGCATGGGTAGGACCATCTATTTCAGGTCACACGAAGGAATGAGCGCCTGAGTGTAAATCCTTCTTTTTATCCTGAATTTGATGATTCCTATTATTTTATATAAAGTGGAATGTTTCAAGAATCTTATTCATAAATAAAAGGATTTGTTGAATTTATATGAACTATGAAGCTATTATTATTTTATTTATGGATTATATATTCTCATGTGGGTTATAGACATCATGTCTCACAGTAAGTTGCAAAACTCTCCGTTGTTTCTCTCTTTTCCAGATACAGGTGCAGTTCAGGTTCCAATCCTACGGCTCCTTAGTAGCCGATTGTCTAAGTTTGTGAACCTTCTTGAGAAGGCCTTTTGGTATACTGAACCTATTTTTGTTGAGTTTTATTATGTTAGAACTATTTAATGCTCCATATGTCACAGCAGGGTCCTCGGATTAGTTTTGTTTTTATGTATATATTTGTGCTTAAGCATACATAGTTAAGATTTAGATATGTATAGACTATATTTTAGAAAGGATTTGTAAACTAAGTTTAGATATATATCCTGGAAGGGCGCATTCTGAGAATGCTTGATGCCCATATGTCTGATTTAACTGGGAATATATATATTGTATTTTATTTGGGGAATAATCGAAAACAAAGGAAACTTCTCCGTTTTCCTAGAAAATTTGGTATGTCAAGGCTTGCTGGGAAATGTATTCCATGCGCCGGTCATGGCCTAAGCTGGGTTGTGACAAAGTTGGTCTGAGAGCTTTAGGTTTCCCTGTATAATATGGAGCAAGTGTCCTTTAGTAGAGTCACGATTGTGTAAATGGTTGCGGCCCATTTTCACAAAGCAAACACCTATCAAAGGCCTAATAGGAATGTCTTCTAAGTCTATTTTTAAGTCGTTTGGTCTTATGTCATTCTTATTCCACAATTTCTACCTACGTTCTAATTTCATGTTCAATCTCTCAGGTGCGATGCCACAGAGGCGTAGAACGTAATGTGCGGCTAGGAGACTATAATGCCTCCGATGTGAATCTAATCGAGCACCTAGAGGAAGAGGTCGAGGACGTGAAGGGGTCGGGAGGGAGAGCCACGGAAAAATACCTCGACAGGTTGAGGCTCAGGCCACAGGAGCAACCAGTTGATCTTGATGCACGGATGTTGGGATATGCGAAGCCATTGACAATTTGGTGGCAGCTTAACAGAAGCGGGCAGAGATTGAGCCCAACCACATGTTGAACCTCCCCTGGCGCTCGAAGAAATGCCCAGCCTTTGGACGTGAAGAAATAACTATTGAAGCATTCCTGAGGCTAAACCCACCTACCTTTCCAGGGTGCTCAGACGAAGACCCACAAGAGTTTTAGATAGTCTCAAAGCGAGCACTCGGGTTCTCAGATGTGAAGGTGGCAGAGCGAGTGGATTTTGTATCTTATAATCTTCAAGGCATTGCGGCATACTCGGTATGAAACTCTCTGGAAGAATGTCACAACTCGTATGAGACCACCCCTTTCAATGGGATGAATTTTCTCAAGCTTTTAGAAACGGGTTCTTTCCAGAAAATAGAAGGAAAACTCCTGATGAATTTGAGAAGTTGAAACAAGCCTGGGAATGTCAGGCACTGAATATGCTACCAAGTTCACCAAGTGTCTAATTACACATCTAATTGCAAATGAAGCAATGAAAGTGCGAAGATTTATCAAAGGGTTAAGGGAACCACTATGTACTAACCTTCTTTCTAAAGTTGGAAGAATGTCTTTTGCTCAAGTAGTGGATGTTGCCTCTCCTATGGAGATAACAAGAGAAGAAAATAGAGCTACAAGGGATTTTGGGAAAAAGCCCAAAATGAAAGGACAATTTTCTGGAACTTCTGGGATCGAGCTCTCAGGGTTATCAGCACCATCGTGGTCAACAGGCGAAAACAAGCACCATGGTGGAGCCATGTCATCTGGACCTACTTCGATGAGTGTCAATTGGGTCACATCCTGGGAGTGTATCTCATCCAGGTACCCATGGTTAAGGGCAATTAAGCTATGTTAAACCATTTTGCCAGGAGTGGGAATTATCACACGGGAGCTCTCATAGGCTCCTGGAGCCGTGCTTTAGTTGTGGGCAATATGGCCATATGAGGAGATCTCCTTATGCCCAAGGAGGTTTGAGAGTTCCGTGCAACGTGCGAGCACAAGTACCATCCTTTCCAATTTTATCTCCAGGTGGCTCTTCCTAGCCTACTCGCGGGAAGGGAGAAGGAGTAGGTGGTAAAGGTTACAATCAAGGTTCAAGCCAATAACAGAGGCCAAGCAAGGATACATGCTATGACACGCCAGGATGCTCAAGCATCCAATTCAAGTAGTTGCAGGTACCCTTCAAATTTGTTCTTTTGATGCACAAGTGTTGTTTGATCGGGTTCTACACATTCATATGTGTCTTCATATTTTGCATCTCGCTTTGGTAGTAACAACAGGGTTCTTGGAAAGCCATTTTGGGTTGGTACTCCAATGGGAGAATTTTTGTGGGTTCAGTTAGTGTTTCGATCTCGTGTCGTCGTGTGAATGGGGTTGACACTTTAGCTCGATTTGATACCTCTAGAGATGGTTGACTTCGATGCCATCCTAGGCATGGATTGGTTAGCTCCTTATCATGCCAATGTTGATTGCTATTCTAAGATAGTGAGGTTTAACATTCCAATAGTCAAATTCTTTCGTGTTTGAAGGGGATGCTTATCTCACCAGGCTAGTCCTGATCTCATCCATGAGTGCTTTGCACTTGATGAATAAAGGCAATCAAGCCTTCCTTGCTGTGGTTAGAGATGTTGAGGCTGAAGTGCCTAGCATTGACCAAGTCCCCGTGGTTAGAGAATTTCCAGATGTGTTTCCAATGAATTACCAGGGTTGCACTCGAGAGGGAGGTAGAGTTTAGCATAGACTTGGCCCCAAAGTTCAACCCATATCCATCCCTCCTTACGCATGGCTCCTGCCGAATTGAGGGAGTTAAAAGATCAGTTACAAGATATGCAGAGAAAGGTTTTATCCGCCCAAGCACATCCCCATGGGGAGCCCCAGTGCTCTTTGTGAGGAAGAAAGATGGTTCAATGCGACTATGTGTGGACTCCGGCAACTTAATAAACTCACTGAGTAATAAGTATCCGTTCCAAGAATTGATGACTTGTTCGATCAACTTCAAGGAGCTTCTTGTTTCTCTAAAATTGATCTCCGTTCTGGGTATCATCAAACTGAAATCAAGGATGAAGATATTCCTAAGCGCCTCTTCGTCCAAGTTATGGACATTATGAATTCTTGGTGATGTCCTTTGGCTTGACAAATGCCCCAGTTGTTTTTATGGATTTAATGAATAGGGTGTTCAAACCTTTCCTGGATCACTTTGTGATCGTCTTTATGATGATATCTTGGTATATTCCAAGAGTATAGAAGATCATGAATACCATCTAAGGATTGTCCTGCAAACTTTGAGAGATCACAAGCTTTATGCCAAGTTCTCCAAATGTGAATTTTGGCTTGATCAGGTGGCTTTCTTGGTTACATCGATTATCCAAGGATGGAATTATGGTGGATTAGAAAAGATTGAAGCTATCCGCAATGGCCACGACCTACTGAGTTCCTAGATTCGCAGGTTTCCTAGATCGCAGGCTACTATCGTCGGTTTATAAAAGATTTCTCAAGAATTTCTCATTGACTAAGTTGACTCAAAAGAATGTGAAATTTCAGTGGTCAGATGCATGTGAGGAAAGCTTTCAATGCTCAAAGCTTGCCTAACCTTAGCACCTTCTGCTTGTCTTACCTTGGATTCTGGAGGTTCTTCATTTATATTGATGCTTCTCAATAGGACTTGGTTGTGTTTTGATGCAACACGGTCGAGTCATTGCTTATGCTTCACGTTAAAGAAGCATGAACAAAACTACCCCACTCATGATCTAGAGATGGCGCGGTAATCTTTGCTTTGAAAATTTGGAGGCATTATCTTTATGGCGAGACATGTGAGATCTACATCGCCATAAGAGTCTAAAGTACATATTCCAACGGCGGAGACTTGAATCTAGAGCAACGAAGGTGGATGGAGTTGCTTAAGGATTATGATTGCACTATCTTGTACCATCCTGGAAAGGCTAATGTTGTAGCAGATGCCTTGAGTAGGAAGTCTATGGGTAGTTTGGCTCATATTGCTCCTAGGAGAGGTTAGTGGAGGAAGTGCACAAGCTTGAGGCTAGTGGTGTTAAGATTTGACTTGGGGAGTCCTGGATACTCTTGGCTCATGTAAGAGCCCGTCATCCCTCGTGGAGCAAATTAAGGCGCTTCAGATTGAAGATCCTAGATTGCTTAAATTGCGGGATGATGTTAGAAGTGGGCCACCTTGAATTTATAATAGACCAAGGGGGAGTACTTCGATTCGTAACCGTCTATGTGTACCTGATGTTGAAAACCTTAGAAAGACCATTATGGAAGAGTCTCACAATTCTCGGTACTCTATACATCCTGGTTCAAGCTGAGTGTCTGGGATCTGTGACAACTATATTGGTGGGAAGGCATGAAAAAGGATATTGGTAACTTTGTGTCTCGTTGTTTGGTGTGTCGCAAGTTAAGGCTGAACATCAAAGGCCCGCAGGATTGCTTCGCAGATAAAAATCCTAAATGGAAATGGGAACGGATCACTATGGACTTTGTGACAGGGTTACCGCACCATTAAAAGGTTTGACTTCTCTATGGGTCATAGTAGATCGTATGACTAAGTCAGCTCATTTTCTTCCTGTAAAGACCACCTATCGAGCCCATCAGTATGCTCGATTGTATATTGATGAGATTGTTAGACTTCATGGGATTCCAATTTCTATTATATCCGATCGAGGAAGCTCTCAAGTTTAGCTCGATTTTGGAGAGCTTTTCAAGAAGCCCTTGGAACTCGACTTGATCTTAGAACAACTTTCCATCCTCGAACGGATGGCAATCAGAAAGAACCATTCAGATTTTGGAAGATATGCTCAGGTCATGTGTTTTGGAATTTGGAGGAAATTGGAGTAATTACCTATCTCTTATAGAGTTTTCATACAATAATAGTTATCAAGCCAGTATTACAGATGGCACCTTTTGAGGCTTTGTATGGGAGGCGTTAGATCTCCATAGGTTGGTTTGAAGTTGGCAAATCTAAGATGTTAGGTCCTGGCCTTTACAAGAATCTCTCGATAAGGTTAGATTAATCAAAAGCGACTTTTGCTCAAAGTAGACAAAAATCCTATGAATATCATAGGAGACGTGACTTGGAATTCTCTTTATAGGAGAAACATGTCTTTTCGGATTTCCCCCATGAAAGGTGTTATAAGGTTTGGTAAGCGAGGAAAGCTAAACCCTCGTTATATTGGCCCTTTTGAAGTTCTGGATAGGGTCTGTAGTGGCATATCATCTAGCATTACCCCCAAACTATCCATGGTTCATCCATGTTTCATGTTCTTATGCTCGAAAGTATATTCCCGATCCGTCTCACATAATCTTCTCCTCAAGTAATTCAAATTGATGAGAAATTGTCGTATGAGGAGAGCGAGACTAGCCATTGTTGAACTGCAGGTGAAAAAGCTTCGATCAAAGGAGGTGGTGTCAGTGAAGGTGGTTTGGAATAACCATTCTAAAGAGAGGCAACTTGGAGGCGGAGGTATGCGGCCAGATGTCCGCATCTATTTCATTCTTGAGGTATGTGTTTTCTTTGAGTTGTTAAAATTACGATTTAAGGGGGAGAATGTGATATTCGCAAAAAGAAAAATGAAGTGAGGACCACCGCACCTTAAGTGGTATAGACTACCATAGTGGTCCTCTTTTCTTTTTTTCTTTTCTCTCTTTCCTCTCCCTCATCCTCTCTCTCTCACTCTCTTCTTTCCTTCTTCATTTCTTCTTTCTTTGCTTCTTCTCCTTCGACTTCTACTTCTTCTTTTCCTTTTTCTTTTTCTTTATTTTTAAGAAAAAAATATCATTATCACCTCCATAATTATCATTCTCCTCCTAGTTCTTTTCATCATTCTACCGATTTCTTTCTCCTCTACCTCTATCTCTCTAAAATCTATTAGAGAGCTTGAAGTTTACAAGAAATTGGAGTGAATTTCTTCACTAATTCTCTTTCTTCCGTGGTAAATAAGCCTCTTCCTCTACTCTTTTTTATTTATTAAATTTTCTAGTTAATTTAGGATTAATATTAGATTTTTTTTATTCTATAAATTAGGGATTTTAGTGATTTGGGTAAATTGTGTAAATTGGTATTATTGTTTAATTACTAATATTTTATTTATATTGTTTCTAGAGTTATAGAGCAATTGAGCGTAAATGTTGGATTGGTGGCACTTGGAAGTTGATATTCAATTCTCTGAAATAGTTTGTGAGTAGACATTATGTCTATAATTATTTTTAATTATTCTAAATTAGTTAAAAATATATTTTAGTAAATTAAAGGTTAAAATAATTATTTGGCTATGTTATATAAATGTTTGGTGAAAATAGATTTAATGTAAATAGGTTATATTTTATTTGAAAATTTACACATAGACAATATGATATAATTTAGAAATTTAATAAAGAAATATTAAATTTCATAGATAAGACTTAATTGAAAACTCGAACCATTGATATAGATTTGAGAAATGATTCATGGATAGTGGGTATGACCCATTTTTATTGATTGTATAAAGTAATTATATGTTCGGGGAAATTTACGCAGGGTCTATAGCTCGACAGGAGGCGTTAGGCTTGGTGCACCTTGATTATAAATTTAGGATTCATGCAGTGAATTCTTTCTCTATGGCTGATCGCATGGGTAGACATTATTTCAAGGATCACACGAAGGAATGGCCGCCTGAGTGTAAATCCTTCTGTTTATCTTGAATTTGATGATTCCCTATTATTTTATATAAAGTGGAATGTTTAAAATTATTCATAAATAAAAGGATATGTTGAATTTATATGAACTATGAAGCTATTATTATTTTATTTATGGATTATATATTGTCTAAATGTGGGTTATAGACATTAATGTCTACGTTCATTGCGAACGCTATTGTTGTCTTTCCAATAGGTCCAACAGGTTTAAATCCTGCGCCCTTTAGTGGATTGTCTAAGTTTGTGAACCTTCTTTAGAAGGCCTTTTGGTATCCTGGAACCTATTTTTGTTGAGTTTTATTTATGTTAGAACTATTTAATGCTCCATATGTCACAGGCAAGTTCTTCGGATTAGTTTTGTTTTTATGTATATATTTGTGCTTAAGCATCCATAGTTAAGATTTAGATATGTATAGACTATATTTTAGAAAGGATTTTTAAACTTAGTTTAGATATATATACTGGAAGGGCGCATTCTAGAATGTTTAGATGCCCATATGTCTCAATTTAACTGGATATATATATTGTATTTTATTTGGGGAATGGTCGAAAAGCAAAGGAAACTCTTTCCGGATTTCTAGAAAATTTGGTATGTAGCTCCTGGGAAATGTATTAGGATGCAGAACTCGTAAGGTTAAGTTGGGTTGTGACAAGAGATTATGTAACGAGTATAATTACAATATTTTTATTTAATATTAGCTAAAATTTTATAAATGTTAGATGATATAATATTGGGCATATATTTCAACATCGCATACATCTACACCAACTTAAATGCTATATATATCATCAAATGAAAAAAAATCTAACGTACTTACTGGTTATTACTTTAATTGGTGGAAAAGTATGGTTTTTGTAAAATGGAAAGCTATCTTTCGTGAAATATATTTCTTTACAAAATGAAAAAATATATAGAAACACAAATAATAAAATTTTAACAGAATATTTTAAAATATTTATAATTAATAATAATTTTAAATAATATTAGAATAACAATATAACTGGTTTATTAATTGTGAAGAGAAAAAGGGCATTTTAGAACAACTACACAAAAAATTAATTGAATGAGAGTGTCAATAAACAAAATGGAATGTCTATTAAAAATACACCCATTGCATGCATTTAAGTATCTAGTAGAACATTACAATCGTGTTGCAATTTTATGACATGATCATCAATTTGTTGCCTCCGCATATTCCCTGCATTTTTAAGATAATAGTTAATGTATTATTTATCAAATAAAACCAAGTAAATGTTTGTTGCTCTCACATAGTTTCCAAGAATTTCTCAATTCTTATATCATAAAGAACTTTATCTATTCATTCATGACAACACTGACCGTTAAATTGCTAGATCGAAATCCAAGTCATTTGTGTCATGATCATAATTCATGAATATAAGTTACGTACTGAAGACCAAATACTAATCAATGAAAGACCTACCAAAAACGTAAATAAAGAAATAATCAAATGAAAGACTAAGAAAAAGGGTATCATTCCACAGCCCATGTTGCTTTCCTTGACTAATTACTTTGAGAGAAATTCTTCCACCCTTTAGAGCAAGAAAAACTATTTGCTTTCGTAGATTTACTGATTGAAAAATTAATAAATAGATCAGAATAAATATTTTTATATTCTCAAGTCACTTAAATATTTCTCTTATTTTCAAAACAAAACAATTGTTTATTGTGTTTTTGGTTTTACACTTGCGCGTATTTGTTAGTTTCTGATATTCGAATTGAAATTTCAGACAAGCAAACTATGATCAATTGCTAAAACATGAATTAACAACGGAAAGCAAAATGCACTGATTGGTTCTTGGGTTGTTTGTTCTTTTTTATTTTTAGCCTCTAGTCACTTCTGAGAGTCGAGACTCGAGAGACTGGCGCAACTATTGAAAGGAATACAAGAACAAGCAACGGAACTTAAACTCTCAGACATAAAAGTACAGCAACTAAAGCAGGAACTACTTTTTGGCTTATACAACCTTGTTACATCTGAACACCACTCGGAGACAAGCTTAATAATTGAAAGAAATACAAGCGTCGTAAACAGAACACAAGCAAATAAACCGAAAACCACATGAACACTCTGACATTTTCCGCACTGACATAACTTACGTAGAACTAGAGGTTGGGGCAAGGAGGAGTCGCTACTTCTGTAGTCCCTTCTAACATCAACACCACACTCTTCATTGTTGGCCGAAGTGCAGGTTCATCTTGGATACACCAAAGTGCTACCTTTACCATATTTTCCAACTCATTTCTGTCCACTGCTTCCCAGTGAACAAGCTTGTGTAACTCTCTAGCAACAAAACACTCATAGGCCCAACCGGAGAAAGAACCTCTTCTGGCCTTGAGACGTTGGCTTGGATGTTCCTTCTGCAACATAAAATTTCCAACAGTAATATACCGTAGCTATAAACATCTGCCTTGACTGATATTGGGATGTTCTTATGCCATTCTGGGGCCACATACCCTCTTGTCCCTCTTGCCCCTGTGAAGGTTCTCGTTTGATCTGGCATTAAAAGTTTTGCTAGCCCAAAATCAGATATTTTGGCAGTCCAAAACTCATCCATCAAAATGTTTTGAGGCTTTATGTCACAATGAATAATGGGTGCCTCACACTCTTCATGGAGGTAGAGGATCCCTCTTGCAATGTCCAGTGCTATTCTTACTCTCTCATCCCACTGTGGACGCCTTTCAGCCCCAAAGAGAAGCTTTCCAAGGGAACCGTTGCTCATGTATTCATAAACTAAAAGCCTTTTGGGACCCTCCGCACAAAAGCCAAGCAAGCGAACTAGGTTCCTGTGGTGTGTTTTTCCAATGGCTCGCACTTCGGCTTGAAACTCCCTTCTCCTTCTTCAACTACCTTCTCTAGTCTCTTCACTGCAATCAATCTTCTACCTTTGTAAACCCTTTGTAAACTGCTCCAAAAGCACCCTTACCCAACTCTTGCTTGAAATGATTCGTTGCTCTCTTCAGCTCGTTGTAGGAAAATCTTCTCAAAGCCACCTCTTCATTCAGACCCAAGTTCCCAGTCTCCATTAGCCTCTGTAACCCCAAAACTCGAATCTTGTAGATCAAATGGCTAGAGATTGCGATCATTGAGCATAAAAGGAGAGTAAACACCGACGTAACAACAATGATATGCACGATTGCTTTGTTACTTGTACTCTTGATTGGAGTTGGTTGGGGTTTATCGTTGGGGTTCCAGTTTTTTAAGGTGCTATTTCCCACCTTTAAGAATACTGTCCTGGTGGTTGGGCTCCCTTCAATTTTCCTTGTGACATATCTAAAAGGCGTCCCTTGTTTCCTGCAGTTTCCATCATCATCATCATCATCATAATAATAAAGTGCACCCCAACAATTACAATCGGCCAAACATGAAGCGGAGCACTCTTCCCCCAGTGACATGTAGGCCTTGAAATAAGGATGATCGTCCCATTCAATATCTGTCATGGTGGTCATGCTATAATAGGTTGTAGCTGCACTATCTTCTCACCTCTACACTCTACTTTTGAGAAGTTCCTTTTGCAACCCAGAGTCTTTTGATTTGGATCTATAAAGTCAAAACCAGGAAGACAGTTGCAGTATGGCAGGTCGTCATAGAATGTGCAGTAACTGTTAAAGCCACAGAAACCCTTTACGTCACACGGATTCCCCTTAGGCCATTGTTCAACTACATTGACAGTGTCGTTTTTATCATGAACATACAACCGAAAAACTCCATCAACATCTAGTGTTGCGCGATAAAAAGTCTTGTTTTCATTGTAGATTCTGCTACTCGGAGCTGATGAACTGTCAGGAAGATATTTGATCACCCCCAATTACTGTCATTCTTGATCAGCAGAAAGCCTGTTTTGTTGAGGTAAAGATGACATTTGAAACCATCTTCCGTATCACTGGCCCAATAAGCATCCCGCCTTGTGTCGGTTGTGTTTGTTGGATACAAAACAAGATTTCCATCAGTCTGCATCTTGAGACGAAACCGTCCAGTTGAGTGGCTGGTCTCAGATGAACTAGAGAACAATTGACCTCCTTGAGGTAGAGACTGGCCTCCCAAGATAGTATCTGTTGGGTGATCGAAACTCTGCCATATGGTGCTGAAACTTTTGTTGTACAGCACAAAGTTTCCAGAATCGAGCATGGAGGCAGAAGAAGCAGTTTCACTAGTACTAGCAATAAGTTTCTCTTGTCCTTGTCCCGTTTCCAGAACAAGTTTACCTTCTGTTGTTAGTTGTAACACTGCATCTGAGGTGACCGGAGGATCATCCCGGTTTGCAGTCCATACCAACGTGTTGTTCCTCCCGCCAACCAACCAAATTCCAACGACGTAGCCACCATCTTGCTTATAAAAGCCAAATGCAAATTGGCCAGAAGGGGAAAGCCACTGAGTAAGGTGATTATTGGGGCAAAGTGAGGAACCGGCTGCTATGTTTGGTGGTTGTATTTCAGCTGTTCTGCCTACATAGGGTAAGGACAAGAGCAGAAGGAAGATGATACTTGCAGAAATAGTATCCATAACTACTCAACTCTTTGGTGTTAATAATGTGAGAGAAGAAAGCTAATGTGCTTCTACTGTCATTGCCTGGCCTGGTTTAAAGGAAATGACTTCTGAAGACTTAGTTTACTTCGTCAACCACTTAAGTCAGCATCACGTGGAAAATTAGAAAGAAAAAGCAAAGCATTTACAATACAAGTCTTTCTTGGAGCTTTTGTGTAAAAAATAAAAGAAACAAAGGGATTGTTTGGTGAAGTAATTTAAAAACTGTTTTCTGTTTTTAAAAGTAAAAGATCAAAAAAAGTTGTTTGGGTAGTTGTTTTACAAAAAAAAACTGATTTTAAAAACAAAAGAATATTAAGCTAGTTTTAAAAATTGAAAACAAAAAACAATTGATAGATGTTTTTGATTTCCTTGTTTTAAAAATTGTGAAAAGCGCGGTGGCAAACTCGTAAATAAGTTGAGTTTGCATTTTTCACCACCTTTCGAATTTGAGCGTTGGAGTTTTCTCTCTTGTGTTAATATTTGCTGGACGACTTCTTCTTCTCAATCTCGCCTTCAACCATCTTCGTGCAACCCCAACCATGACCCAGCCCAGTGACCAAGGTCCACCATGACCCAGCCCAACTCACGATGGATTTGCTTTTAACTTATTGTCATTTTTCTTTAGAAACAGAGAGAGAGACAAAGGGATTGATACCCATAGAGAGAGAGAGAGAGAGTGGGAGAAAAGGTGGGTGGCAAAGGTAGGAGGGGATTGGCCCAACTCAAGGTGGTGGGCCTGGCCCACCGCGGCAAGCGCGGTGGCGTTGCGAGGGGAGCAAGGGGTGATTGAGAGAGGGGAAGAGTGAAGCTTCGCGGTGGATGGAGGATGGAGCCAACAGTGGCTCTGATTGGAGGCGCGAGCGTTGGACTCCACGCAAGGGGTTCCATGGCGGTCCGATCAGTCTGTGGAGGGAATCTCCGGCGGGTTGCGCACGGCTGTGGCTTGCGGCGGCGTGGCTGAGCTCGTGGAAGTTACAGGCGCGGTTGGAGGTAGATCCGGAGTGGCGCGGTGATGGGGATGTGCGACGGTTGGTGGAGATCGGAAAGGAAGCCGGCGGTGGGATTGAAGGACGATGGAGAAGAAGAAGAGGAAGATGAGGCCGTTGGAAGCAAGGGAAAGGGAGGCCGCAGAGAGGGTGATGGGTCACGGCAATGATGGTCACATAGGAGATGAGGCCGCAGCCTCTGATTCAACTTTTTTCTTTTCAACTTCCTTTCTTTTCCTGTTTTCTATTTTTTTTGAAAGGTTGATTTTTATGTTTGGTTTTGATTTGTGGACTAGACTTTTATGGACTGAAATGGACTATCAATATTGATGGATTTTGGCTTTGGTTTGTATCTAGTTGGGAATAATTGGGTATTGTA
Source organism: Dalbergia oliveri (assembly GCA_030441495.1). Taxonomy (NCBI): domain Eukaryota; kingdom Viridiplantae; phylum Streptophyta; class Magnoliopsida; order Fabales; family Fabaceae; genus Dalbergia; species Dalbergia oliveri. Next base: position 46,941,725 of record JAMLFY010000001.1, read on the forward strand.
TGTGTTGAATTTTGCTTTTGGTTGGAATTGATTGCTGTTTTTTTTGGTTTGGGAATGGATGTGGCTAGATATGATTTTGATGACTATTGGTTGGTTTTTTTTTGTTGTGATTTTTGTTTATGGTTGAAATGGAATGAGGTTTGAAGGATTCTTCCAAGCTACTGTAGATTTTCATGGGATTTGATTGGCTCTGAAATCTCTCTTCAGTGTGTTTTGTTAGGCGCTTTTCTTTCATTTGTTGGTTACATGATTATATTGCATCCATTTGTAGCTTAATGGTCATGTAACCTTTTTTCAAAGTGCTTGCGTAGGACAGTAATTATCAATAGGAAAAGGATTATATAGTTGTTAAGTCTGGCACATCCATTTCTTGATTGATGAAACAGAGGGAAATGGTAACACATAATAATCAAATTGTAAATTGGATGTGACTATAAGAAAATCATGCATAGCTTATAAATGAATTTATAAATGTAAATTAGCACCAAATTATATTATAACTATTTTTAAAATAGGAACTTGTATTAAAATTTTATTTATTAAGTATGTATAAAAAATATTATCTATAAAATATAATAGTTAAAATTTGTTAGTAATATAATTTGTCAAATAATTTTTATTTTATTAGTTTTAAAAATTATTTTTTAAAAAATTATCCAAATAAGTTTTATTTTTCATCATTATAAAACTGTTTTGAAACTAGATTACCAAACAAGTTTTTCTGTTTTTTTATTTTTAAAAACTGAACTTAAAATTATTTTTTAAAATAGATTTTGAAAACAAAAACAGAAAACACTTCCAAACCGTCCCGAAGAAGCTTCCGACAAAGAAAAGAACAAGTTGAGGAGAAACACAATAATCTAATAATCTATAGTAGGCTCTGCATATGACCTCCATTGTTTCTGTTCTTATCACATTGACAAGACTCGAGTTTATCTACCACGATCTTTATAAGAACTGGTAAACAGAGGGACTCATGTCCTGTCTCCTTCCTTATTCTCAATAATAGAGTAGCGTGATATTATTTTTCTTCCTTTCAATTTTCTGTATTTTAGGTCGAGATTATAGATAAAAATCGTTTGAGACTTTTAGTAGATATGTAAAACTAGAAAGAAATATTCATATACCACGAAAACATAAAGTCTTTTATTACATTAATGTACTCCAGGGATGGCAAGTACGGACACTAGCTTTTTGATAAACTCATCACATCATTACAAGAACAACATAAACAACAATCCAAGATAAAAATGAAACTACGGTAGCACACAAACTAAACGTATATACGTGCACAAAGGCAAAATACGAATGCAATAAATTGCCCTTAGATTATTTAACCAAGAGGGCAGGAGAGGGAGGAACTGGAATATCTTTCAATCCTTCCAACATTAAGATGACATTCTTCATTGAGGGACGAAGAGATGGTTTGTCTTGAACACACCACAACCCCACCTTCGCCATCCTTTCCAATATTTTCCAATCTACATCTTCGCCATCATCATTTGCAACAAGTTTATTTAACTGCCCGGCTGCGAAGCATTGATATACCCAACTGGAAAGAAGTATCTCTTCTGCTGAAGAAACATTCATATCTATATTCCTTCTGTGGCAGGCAATCTCCAATAACACCACGCCAAAACTATAAACGTCGACTTTTACTGACACTGATTCATCCTTCTGCCATTCAGGTGCCAAATACCCGCTTCTCCTATCATCCACTGTGTTCATTTTTGAATACTCAGGCTTTAACAGCCTGGCAAATCCAAAATCAGATATTTTTGCGGTCAATACTTCATCCAAAAGTATATTTTGAGGCTTTATGTTGCAGTGGATAATTCGAACTTCACACTCCTCATGTAGATACAAGACTCCTCTGGCCACATCCAATGCGATTTTTATTCTCTCTTTCCAAGGTAGAGGCATATGAGACTTGAAGAGAAAGTTTGCCAGAGACCCGTTGCTGACATATTCATAAACAAGAAGTTTCTTAGATCCTTCAATACAAAAACCAATAAGCTTTACCAGATTCCTGTGATGAGTTCGAGCAATGGCACTGATTTCAGCTTGGAATTCCCTCACACCTTCATCAACAATTTTCTCCAGTCTCTTCACAGCAATCCTTCTATTACTCTCGCCGATTGTACCTCTATAAACTGCTCCAAAAGATCCTCTACCAACCTCCTCCGTGAAACCCCAGTTGATTTCACAAGTTCATCATAAGAAAATGAACGCAAGGAATATTCCTCTGTAAATCCCAAATTTTCACTCGCAGACAACATTGTGTACCTATAAACTTGACGCTTATAAGTGAAGAAAATATACGCTACAAAGACCAAACCAAAAAATGAAATACAACCCAAAGTAAAGTATAGAGTCATTATAAGAATTCTCTTGTCATCAACAAGGACCTTGGGCTTCATTAGAGATGGGACGGTGTGGTTTGGAGTTGGAGTTGTGACATTTCCTAGAGGCATTTTTAAGAGGGCCACCGTTGATGCATCTTGAACTTGAAGCCTTCTGCCATACATAAGTGGAAGCCTGTATTTTTTGCAAATGCTACTCGTGTATAATACTGCCCAGCAATCACAGTCTTCCCGGCAAGACTTCTCACAAGCTTCCTTCTTCATCGGCACAACCGAATATGGAGAATCGCCCCAATCCATATTCTTCAAGTCAGTCACATTGTACAACACCGTTGGGTCTTGAGTGCCTTCACAATCATCTTTTTTATGGTTCTGGTTGCACTCCAGAAACATGGTATTGTTACCACTGCTTTTGGAGGGGACGAAACCAGGATAACACTCACACACAGCTTTGCCACTCATGTTGGAGCAATAACTGTTCAAACCACAGAGCCCTTTGACTTGGCATATATCACCCACGGCTTCCCACAGCAATTGCACACTTGAGATAGTATTGCTCTCAAATTGGTGAGCATACAATCTGAAGTTCCCATCTTCACCAATAGTTGCGCGGTATATTGAAGTTGTGTTCTGCGATATCTTTCTAAGGTTCTTGCTATTAGCCAAACAATGGTTATTATATGCTTCAGAGTTTTGGCAAAGAGAACCTTCAATGCTAAGACTGAGCTGTTCGAAACCTGAAAGATAACCCCGTGTAGACCAATAAGCATCCTCCTCTTCACCAGAGCTGTTCACAGGGTAAGCAACGAGGTTTCCACCATACTCCATGAAGAGATAGAAATGTCCACTGGAATGGTCTGATTCGGACACACCAGAGATCAGTTTCTTTCCACCAGTTAAATTCTGCCCTCCTAATATGGTGTCGGTTGGGTAGTTAAAGCTACTCCAAACAACTTCAAAATCCTTATCATAGAGCACAAAATTACCAGAATCCATCATAGATGCCGAGGCTACTGGCTTTGCTGTGACATAAGGAGTGAGATTTTCTGGGTCTTCCTCCCCGTTCTGAAGAAGTAGCCCGTCAAGTTTGGTCAATCTCAATGTGGAATTTGAGGGCAGTGGTGGACTATCACGGTTAGCAGTCCACACAATTGTGTTCTTAGTTTGATTAACCAGCCATATTCCAACAGCATAGCCTTCACCTTGTGGGTAAAAGCCGAAAGCAAAATGGCCAGAACTTGATGCCCATGAAGTTTGATTGCCTTCAGGAGACAGCCAAGACCGCACTCGAACGATGCTGGGTGATTTGTTTCAGCTGTGGCTTCATTTACAAATACCATGAAGAACAGGAGGATTGGAACAGGTATGGAAGCCATAGGATTTGGATACTTCTGGTGTCTGGTGTCTCAGACAATGAAAAAGGTTCTTATTGATCAACTCACTGGCCAAAACAGAACAGTTCAGTTAGGACCAAACTCTATTATTGAAACTGATTTAAAATTTCCGATTTGAAGACTTTGACTTACTCTCATGCATTGCTACAATAGAAAGCAGCACTCAGATGTTACAAAAGCCATCTTGGTTTCTGAATTTCCACGCATGATTCAGTAACAAGTGGCCCACATGCCATCTTGACTAGTAAACGCGTTCCACACGGGAAAGGAAATAATCGAGATAGGCAAATTTTTCCATGCATGAAGTCATGAACCGTGTTGTGCAGGGAATAATAGAAAATTGGTTTGGTTTATGCTGAGACAAAATTATTGAGGATGGTCGACCGCAAGCATACTGCATAGGTCAATAGAAATTAACTTCGTCTTGCACATTTGTGAATAATAAACTCTTTCTTGTTCATTTAAGCATTTTTAATACATGCCAACAACAGTAACAAGAAGGAAACCTTTTCTCACCGAGTGAGGATAGTTAATTAGTTATGTAGGTCCTATTTTATTAATAGACAATAGTGGGAATTGGGAAGCACGAGAAGGAATTGAGGAAAGCTGATTGCAGCAGAGGGTTTACGTATGCTTTAATTAAGGACGATGAAGGTACCAGATTTTTCTTTAACTAAATGCATTGTTTCATCATAACAAGTAAACTAAAACCGATATGTCAACCGTTTAAATTAGGATTTATCCAAAGTATCTCAATCTGATTAAGAAATCAAAAAAAGAAACTCTTGTCTTGGAAAGAATCTTTTCAAAATATAGAACCCATGAAAAGGTTCTAGAATTTATTTTTTCTAGAATCCTTAACCATAAGGGCACCAGTTAGAACTTGGGAAAACTCTTTAAATTATTGGGTATACAATGTTCATCAATTTATGTACCAACCATGGAAAAACTTGATGGCATTACCATAAACCTTGCGTGCTGTTTTCTCCATCTTATACAGAGTTCCATAGTCCCACTCCAATGAGAGCGAGCGGTAAGACGTTGACGCTAAGGCAAACACATTTGTGGATTCAGAGGTGGTAAAAGCCGCCCAGTGGATGCATTAATTTGAGGGCAAACATCAGGAACTAGTGTATTATTTAACAGCCTCATTGCACGATTCAATAATAACAAATAGTGCAAATCATATACCTTCTTAACAGCTAAATCTAAGACACAGAATGAGAAATGTCAGGATAAGCAAAATTTGCTCAGCATAGATCGTTTCGAGCAGGGAATGATAGAAATTAACTATTCATGAATGAGTGCACCAAAAAACTAAAAAAAACTATTCATGAATGATTATGGTTGATCACCTCAGGCACAGTTAAAAACACAAATCACATAACTCCGTTATGGTACAAACAAAATCCTGGTGAGAATGACTCAATTAAGATATTTTTCTAGTGTTAAAAGCATTCAAGAGCTGTTAAAACAAAGTAAGAGCGATGTGAACGAAAATTATTGCGTTAGACACATTTTTGGAAGTCTCTCCCGTATCATGATTGTGAAATGTGTAGGCAGGATTGACTCTTTGGTAGGCTAAAACCTGTGAAGCTCATCAATTTTACATGTTTACCACCTATATATTCACCAACATTTCGTCATCACGTGAATTGAAAACACAAACGTCAAATGATTAAGGCTTGCAAAGGCTAATTCAGCATCCACTACCAACTGTGAAATCGGCATTGAACTTTTCTCTAACAGCCATTTAGGATATTTAGGATATCCTTATGAGTTTGGATTTTGGAGGAATAGGAGGAAGAGGAGAGACTTATAGTGTAAAATTACATTATAAGTTTGACATCCTCTCCTTCTTCCAAAAGCCAAACTCACAAATACCGCAAGCTTGGCATGTGCTTTAAATACACCTCAGGCCCAACACAAGAATATCAGGCATCAGCCCGGAACCCATCACCTAGTCTAAACTGTAATTGTGAGATTCTGCTACTGGTTAGTTAGTTATTTTTGTTTTTGTCGCATGTTAGTGATGAGAGTTTTCATTTACGAGTTACGACCATTTCCATAGTCTTATTAAGACACTAACTAAAATGTGACAAAAATGAAAATAACTACCTAATGATGACAGTATCTCATAATTACCGCTTACAACTAATCACTTGGTTAAGACTAGATGGGTTTTGTTTTGGGCTGATGTTCGTTTCTTGAGTCTTGGGTGTTTTGATATATTATAGTCAACAAAAATATTGGAACGGTTTTCGCATAAAAATGATTTCCAAATGGCACCTAGAAGTATAACATTACAATATGAAGCAGATACAACATGTATACGCGATGCATCCATGGATGGTGTGGGTGATGAATCCGGTGAGAGATTCGATGGAAGGTTTTTTTTTTCTTTTTAATTATTTTTGCTGGAACGGAAAGCCCGAAAAATTAAAAGAAATTCTAAATTTGGTGATTAACTTTAAAATAAGACACTATGCTTAGAATTGACTCTCTCCCAAAAGATCTTCACACGTCATATAGTCATTGATCCGTCTCATAACTTCATTGTGAGGTTTGCTTCTTCCTTGTTTTTTTTTTTCACCCGGGTTTATATGCACCTTCATTTTATTAACAAGGGTTGACAGGTTTTGGGCTATTGTCATTGGGCTGAGCTTTGGGTTGAGTTTTTTAAAAGAAAGAGTAGAAGATTAAACAAATCAGGTTGATTCCCTATCAAATTAGTTCGTTTAACTCGTGAACTAAATCATGCCCAATAAAAAAGAACTTGTGAACTAAGAGAAAATCAGAATAAATTATTTAAACCAGACAATATTTTTTAAGGCTGGATCCCCTTAATTTTAACATGTAAAAGTGTTGACTCAATGAATTTGATTAATTTTAACGCTCCTCCAATAAACATCAAAAGGCAAAAATTTCTGTCATATCGCAAATTGACTATGAATCAACGAATATTAGCCTTTTTATTTCAGTAAGGAATATCTGCCTTTCTCTCTCTTTTTTTTCTGGTCGTGGCTGCTTTTCTCTTTCAGTCTTCCCACAATGAACAAGTCATTAAAATTGGGCCCATTTAAGTTAATTCTACAAAACAAACAAATCCTTTGCTTGAGCCCACAACAAAAAGTTGAGTCTACCACACTAAAGCCAAAAATGAAAGAAAAATTGACAAAAAAAAAAAAAACTAAAGAAAATTGAGTCACTGCTACAACACCAAGGCCATCTTTGGTTAGTTTTAACGTGAAATTACTCATGGATGGGTTCATTGTATAATTTTTATGCAGAATTTATCCATAAAAATTTTCATTCTATTTTTATGTATAGACTAAACACACTCTAAAAGAAAATTGGAGACAATACACTTACACAGAAACGTGTTGTTGACATCTTTCTTTTGCAAAGCAGAAGTCCAAGGCCATAATCGTATTGTATGGGGAAAATGAAAAAACAGTTGGACCAAGACATAACAACAAACAACTTTACTTGTCTCTCTTTACTCTTGACATTAGCAATGGGCAATTGGAGTTCCCTAAGGGTATGTTTGAGTTTGGATCAGGAGAGAGAGGGAGGAAGGGCAGGACTTGGAATGTAAAATTATATTACAAGTCTTCCCTCCTTCCTTCTCCTTCAAAATCCAAACTCTGAATATACCTAAAGGTTACTGGATGGCCATGGCAAGGTGATTATGTGACTTCGCACTCAAATTTAACCTAACTCTTTAATGGATAGACTTACTGAGTCAATGAATTTAGTCGGATGGTTTACATTAGACACATATTGCATACATTGAAATGCCCTGTAGAACATTGCAATTCTGAATTGCATTTGTGTGGCATGATTATGAGAAAATATTAAATATGTATATTGCTGACACTTTAGCCTTGAACAATCCAAGTATGTGTGTGATAATCACAAATATAAGATACAGACTAACTAAATCAAATAAACAAGAATTGAAAGGATATCATATCATTCTGCTAACTCAACTTTGCACTCCTTGGAGTATTCTTTCCAAAACAAAATATCAGCTGCTAAAACATGGAATAACAAGGGAAAGCAAAGTACAATGGTCGTTGGCTTTCTGCCTTCTTGTACCAAAACAAACTGCTACAGAGAGACAAGCATAACAAACGGGACTTTGGAAGGAATACAAAAATAAATAACACAAGTTTTGTTACAGAACTTAAAACAGATCATCTGAAAACCAAATGAAGGCTACAACAATAGCATTTTCCTCACATAAAAAATTCACATGGAATTGGAAGTCGGGCAAGGAGGAATTGCTACATCAATAATCCCTTCTAACATCAATACCACACTCTTCATTGATGGCCGGAGAACAGGTTCATCTTGGATACACCAAAGTGCCACCTTTACCACGTTTTCCAGGGTATTTTTATCCACTGTTTCCCAATGAACAAGCTTGTGTAACTCCCTAGCAACAAAGCACTCATAGGCCCAACCAGAGAGAAGAATCTCCTCTGGTTTTGAGACGTTAACTTCTATGTTTCTTCTGCAACATATAGTTTCCAACAACACTATTCCATAGCTATAGATATCTGCCTTCACTGTTATCGGCGTGTTCTTTTGCCATTCTGGGGCTAAGTACCCCCTTGTCCCCCTGACACCTGTGAATGTTCTTGTTTGATCTGGCATAAGAAGTTTTGCTAGCCCAAAATCAGATATTTTGGCAGTCCAAAACTCATCCATCAAAATGTTTTGAGGCTTTATATCACAATGAATAATCGGTGCCTCGCACTCTTCATGGAGATAGAGCATCCCTCTTGCAACATCCAGTGCTATTCTTACTCTCTCATCCCAATCTGGACGTGTGACATCCCCAAAGAGAAGATTTCCAAGGGAACCATTGCTCATGTACTCATAAACTAAAAGCCTTTTGGGACCATCCGCACAAAAGCCCAGCAAGCGAACTAAATTCTTGTGGTGTGTTTTTCCGATGGCCCGAACTTCTGCTTGAAACTGCCTTTCTCCTTCTTCAACCAACCTCTCCAGTCTCTTCACTGCAATCAATCTTCTACTTCTACCTTTGTACAAAACCCCTTTATAAACTGCTCCAAAACATCCATTGCCCAACTCATGTTTGAAACCATTTGTTGCTTTTTTGAGCTCACTGTATGAAAATCTCCTCAAAGCCACCTCTTCATTCAGGCCCAAATCCCCAATCTCCAACAGCCTTTTGTATCCTAGAACTCGAATCTTGTAAATTAAATGGCTAGAGATTCCAATAGTTGAGCATAAAAGCAGAGCGAAACTCGATGTAACAAGAATAATTTTCGCAATTGCTGTTTTACTAGTACTCTTGATTTGAGGTGGTTGGCCAGGCCCAAAACGCCCATGCTTATGAGGGCTATCATTAAACGTCGAATTTCCCACCTTTAACAATGCTATGGAGGAGGATCCTTCGTTTTCTGAGGTCCTTCTAGCAAATCGTAAAGGGGGCTCTTGCTTCATGCAGACCCCGTCTTTATAAAGAGCAGCCCAACAGTTGCAATCCTCCAAACAAGAAGAGGAGCATTCTTCCTGTGACATTTCGGCTTGTGCATAAGGACGATCATTCGAACCCCACACCAAATTCTCCACAGGGACCATCCTATAACATGTTGTATCATCTTTCTCACCTCCACACTTGTCTTCTGAAAAGCTCCTATTGCAGCCAAGAGTGTTTTGTTTTGGATCAATGAAGTCAAAACCAGGAAGACATTTGCAGTATGGACTCTGATCATCGGATGTGCAGTAGCTGTTGAAGCCACAAAAACCCTTTAATTTACACGCATCATCATCAGATGGCCAACTTTTTACTTCAGAACTGTTGCTAGCATCGTTGCTATCGTGTGCATGCAACCGGAAAACTCCATCAACATCCAGTGTTGCACGATAAATGGTCTTGTCCTCATTGTCGATGTTGCTAGTCGAAGATGAAGCATTATAGAGAGCAGTGATCGGCCAATCACTGTCATTCTTGATTAGCAAAGAGCCTGTTTTGTTGAGGTAAAGATGCTATTTAATACCATCAAGATAATTAGTACCAGAGGCCCAATTAGCATCTAGCCTTGTATCGGTTGTGTATCTTGGATACAAAACAAGATTTCCATCAACCTGCATCTTGAGACGAAACCGTCCAGTGGAGTGGCTGGTCTCTGACGAACTAGAGAATAGTTGACGCCCAGAATATAGAGACTGATCCCTAATATAGTATCAGTTGGGTAATCGAAGCTCTGCCATATGACACTGGAACTTCTGTTGTTGTACAGTACAAAGTTCCCAGAATCAAGCATGGATGCAGAAGAAGCAGTTGCATTAGCATTAGCAATAAGCCTGTTTTGTCCTTGTTGTGTTTGCAGAACAAGCTTACCCTCCATGGTTAGTTGTAGCGTTGCATTTGAGGTGAGTGGAGGATCATCTCGGTTTGCAGTCCATACCACTGTACGGTTGTTGTTCCTGCCAACCAGCCAAATCCCAATGGCAAAGCCACCGCCTTGGGATAAAAACCAAATGCAAATAGACCAGAAGGAGAACGCCATGAGGTGGGGTGAGTAGTAGGTACAACGGTGAACCAAGTGGTATTTGATTTCGGTGTTGTGTATCAGCTATTGCACTATCTGCAAATAATGAGACCATTAACAGCAGAAAGGCCATAGTTGTTACAATAGCGCCCATAACTGTTTTGTCTTGATGTTCTGAGTTTGTTAAAGTTGGTAACACTGCCTTGCGCAGTTTATAATATAATAAAGGGAATGACTTGGGAAGACTTGATTTTCTAAGTCAAAAATCATCGTTTTTGTCCCCATCCCGATGCATAATTTTGTTTCAAATATTAATAATACTTAATTGAATCGTTCCTCTGTTCTTATCTTTGATGCCTCGCTTTATTTTACTCCTTTACGCGTTCTTTGCTTTATCTGACCTTTACTTTAATTTACCCCCTTTCTTTTTTACTCTTTCTCACTTGTTTACTCGTTTTGACGTTGTTAACGTGACGTGAGCTTTTGTTCATGTATTATTTGGATAGTAACTCCTCAGTTTGTTATTCATTAATAATATTTGTTAGAAGTGATTAAGGCCACCTCATGCAGCATTCATACATATATACTCCTATATATACTTCACTTACAATGAAATAATAAACTATTCAATTCCACTCATTAATAACAAATGAGCTAGTTACTGTTCTAATATGTATCCATCAGGAAACTCCTAGGATCACTTCTGTGCAAACATGAGCACCAAATTAAATATGATTTAGCAACAACTACCCAAAAAAAAAGAGTTGAGTGACAAGTGTCTTCTTAAATCCAAATACTCTTTATTTTAATTAATTTTTTTGTGGACAGAAAAAATTGTGAATACCGGCTAGTTGAATTTGTTGAATTTATTGAATTTAAAATAAAATAAATTCAAGCATTTCACAATAAACTTTTTCCTATAAATGAAGATGTTTCAATATTGTGTGCTGATATGTAGATAATATAATGGGACAGGATGGCCTTGTGGCTTGGATTCGAGAGCTATCTGTGACTTGCAACTAGCAAGAAAAAAAAATAAAGATGCATGATAAAGACCGAATTTTCTAGGCAAGCTACAGAAATTTCCTCCACACTAGTAGAAACAACACATTGGGTCAATTTAATTCTATAACATAATTGGAATTCAGTTAAATCAAAAAAATAATTGGAACTCAGTACTATTTACAAAATCTATTTAATAACCAAAATTACTGTTAAAACTCTTTTCTATATTATCAATTGTATTTTTAAATATTTTAATTTAACAAATATTATTAAAAATTATATATGCTGCGGTCTAACTTGGGCAACTGTTGAAAAATCATAATATTCTAGCTAGATTTTCCCCAACAACCGTTTCCAAAATAACCCTGAACAGGACCTTGTCTTGAACAGCATCACCACAAAACTTTCCAAAACAAACCTGTCATGATTACCACATCCTTGCATCAAACACACCCATCGCAGTGGAAGGATAAAAGTAGAAAAAAAAATTATATAGATAAATTTTATGTATAAAATAGCATATAAAGCTTATCCATATAATTTTTAATCTCATTTATCCCTTAATCGAATATACCATTAAAAGAAAAAATAAACACCTATCCAAATGACCCTTGATTGCCACATACCACATGCCATGCAACGTTGGACCACCTTGGGTATGAGAATTTGAGAACATAAGTAGAGATCACCACTTCATAGCTAGTTGAAAGAATAGAAAATATGTGGATTTCATTCAAGATATATTAAGATACCAGGACTCGTGTAGAGGGGACAAGAGACTTGTCAAATCCAGGATGAGAGAAACTACCACAATCCACAAACCCCAACAAAACTCCACCCTTTCATGCCGAAAAAACAATTAACCCAAATTAAGTGACCGTGAATTTCAGCCCCCGTAACCAATATTCCGAAAAAACTAAAACCCATATCAACCAGCTTATCATCACCTCATATCCTATCCCACTCCGTTTATCACCGCAACTCCCATGGCAACCGTCTTTTCCAAAACGTAAATTTAATTGGACCAAAGATTTCTAGTCATATGAGAAAAATCTTTTGCACATTTTTCAATTACACACATTATTTAAAAATCATAGAGCTCACCACCAACAACTTGATCTTATTCCCTTATCATGTCCCCTCCCTTGTGCATTGTAACAATCCAATGAAATTTGACAATCTTATTTCTGGAATAAGCAAAAATTACAACCTATATGTATATTATGAAATATGAAGCCAATTGGAAAGATATTAAATACTCATATACCATGAAATCATAGGTCTTTTTCATTACATGAACTCCTATGCATGCAAGCTACCTTTTCATACATATCATCACAAGAACCCAAAAAACAAAAAAAAATCTAGTATGAAAATGGAACCATATGGTGGACAGCATTACGAAATATAAGCACACACAAAACATACATATAATAAGATGTCCATGGGAAGAGAATAATGGGATTTATAAAACTATTAAACTTAGAGAGATGGGGATGGAGGAATTGGAGTGTCTTTCCATCCTTCCAACATCAAGATGACATTCTTCATTGAAGGACGCAGAGATGGGTCGTCTTGGACACACCACAACCCCACCTTCACCATTCTTCCAATGTCTTCAAATCTATATCTTCATCTATATCACATGCAACAAGTTTATTTAATTGTCTGGCTGCAAAACATTGATATACCCAACTTGAAAGAAGTACTTCCTCTTGAGAGGAAACATTTACTTCTATATTTCTTCTGCAACAAGCAATCTCTAACAACACTACCCCATAACTGTAAACGTCAGCTTTTACAGATACTGATGATGCCTCCTTTTCCCATTCAGGTGCGAAGTATCCGCTTTTCCCCTCATCCCCTGGCTTAGCTCTTGAATGTTCAGGTTTTAATAGCCTTGCAAATCCAAAGTCAGAGATCTTAGCAGTCCACGCTTCATCCATAAGTATATTTTGGGGCTTAAGATTGCAGTGGATGATACGAACCTCACACTCTTCATGTAGATACTGCACTCCTCGTGCGACATCCAATGCAATTTTTACTCTCTCTTCAAAGGTAAATGTTTTTTCACCTTAAAGATAAGATTTGCCAGAGACCCATTGCTGAGATATTCATAAACAAGAAGTTTCCTAGACCCATCAATGCAATAGCCAATGAGTTTAACCAAATTCCTGTGATGAGTTCGAGCAATTGCTTTGATTTCAGCCCTAAATTCCTTCTCCCCTTCATCAACAATTTTCTCTAGTCTCTTGACAGCAATTCTTCTGTTGTTGTCACCAATTGTACCTTGATAGACTGCTCCAAAAGATCCTCTACCTACCTCTTCTGTGAAGCCACCTGTTGCTTTCACAAGTTCATCAAAGGAAAATGAACGTAATGACCACTCCTCCGTAAATCCAAGATTCGAACTTGCAGACAACTTTGTATATGTGTAAACTTGACGCCTATAAATGAAGAAAATATACACCGCTAAGACCACACAAAACAATGAAATGCAACCCAAAGTAAAGCTCAGAGTCATTATAAGACTTCTCTTGTTGTCAACAACAACCTCGGGCTTCATTCGGCATGAGGTGTTATGGCTTGGACCACTGACATATCTCAAAGGCACCTTGAAAAGGGCTGTGCCTGATGCATTAGAAGCATTTCTGCCATATCTGAGTGGAAGCCTATATTTGCAGCTACCACTCGTATATAATGCTGCCCCACAGTCACAGTCTTCCTTGCAAGACTTCCCACATTCTTCCATTGTTGTTGGAGTAAGAAAATATGGTAAGTCGCCCCACCATATGTCTTCCAAAAATTTAACATCATACAACGTAATTGGGTCAGCACTAATCTCACAATCATATTTGCTGTAGTTCAATTTGCATTCCAGAAACATGTTACCACTGTTTTCTGAAGGGACGAAACCAGGATAACAGGCACATACAGCCTTGCCGGTCACGTTGGAGCAATAACTGTTGAAGCCACATAACCCATTGATTTGACATACATCAGGAAAGGCTTCCCACAACGTTTGAATCACTAAACTTGCATTGCCGTCAGACTCAAACTGGTGCTCATACAATCTGAAGTTCCCATCAGAATCAAGTGTTGCGCGGTAGATTGAGGTTGTATTCTGCGACTTCTTTGTGAGGTTTGTGTTATTAGCCAAACATTGAAACTCTTCTAGGCAAAGAAAGCCTTCAACGCTAAGACTGAGGTGTGCAGAGTCACAGTCACAAAGACTAGCCCCTCCACTGGGATAGCTTTGGCGATTTGAATAACCCTTTCCCGTAGGCGTGTAATCCACTGAATCTGGGTGAATAGGGACATCACCTCGCCGATACGGACCTGGCCTTCTATATGGAATTGGTGTCCTGAAAAATAATATGTATATAATTGGTATATGTCTCAAGCTTAAAATTATTTTTCGAGAGGAAATTACACTACTGACGTGCCGAGTTTCAATGAAATTATACTTAGCACTTATTTATTTTAAAAAATCATTATTAAAGGTCTTTGAGATTTATTAAATTACACTAACTTTTCATGTGATATTGATTCATTAATTTAAGTAATAAAAAAAATAATATGTATTATATGCATAATTATCAAAGATAAAATTATAATATTTTGATACTATGTAATATATTAATTGAATAAAATATTTTTATAATATGATATAAAAATTATAATTATAACTTATGATAAAAAAAGGTGTTTTAAACTATATATATATATATATATATATATCAAATATTATCAAAATATTTTAATTTTATCATTAATAATTATATATACATTACATTTTTTTATTAATTAAATTAATGAATTAAAATCTTTAGAGAATATTGGTATAATTTATTTTATTTCAAGCATTTGTTTTCTTTAAATAAAAAAATCTTAAATGGTGATGAAAGAGATCTAAAAAACACATGGAAGATTATACCTCGTTCTAATTGGCTAAAGCAAAATGATGATGATGATAATGATGATAATACTTATTAAAGTTTCTATCTAAAATGTATGTATTTTTAATGAGTTTAATTTTTACGTATTTATAATATTAAACATTTTTATATTTGCAATCAATAAAATTTTATTAAAATAATAAATTATGGTGGGTGATTTTAATAATGAGTAATTATTTTTTATGATTTGTCATTTTGATAAAATTTTATTGGTTAATTGTGTAAAATTATTTTACATCATCCTACATAAAAATTAGATTCTTTTTAATTACTTAAACTTTCTATCTAAAGTTCATACATTTTTAATTACTTTTAGAAACCAAGACTCTTAACAGGAATCACCGAATCAGTGAATAAATATAAGCATTTAACATTTTTATTTTATAGAAGCATTTAACAATTCGTAATTTCATCAGACATGAATATTAGTGGGAGAAAATTTGAAGGGACAAATAATTGAAACAGGAAAAAAAAAAAAACGAATGAACTAGCTAGAAATATAATTAAATTTTGAGGCCTAAAGGGAATGCTCATATGTCTTACCCACTATCAGCCGAAGGTGGTGCGGCAGCCTTGTAAGCCAGTAAGCATCCTCAATGTATGGTGAGTTTGTCCCAGCGTAAGCCTCAAGGCCGTTAGTATCATCCATGATAAGATGGAAACGTCCACTGGAATGGTCTGATTTGGACAAACTGGAGGTCAGATTGTGTCCACCAGTTAAGTTCTGCCCTCCTAATATCGTGTCAGTTGGGTAATCAAAGCTTTGCCAGACAAAATACGAAGTGTTAGCCTTTCCATAGATCACAAAGTTACCAGAATCAAGCATAGATGCTGAAGAAGCTGCTGCTCCTGCGACTGAAACGTTAGCAATATTGAGGTGTCCTGTTTCTTCTTTCCCTTGTCGAAGAGCAGCCCATCTTCGGTTAACTGCAACGTGGAACTGGAGGACACCGGCTGATCATCACGGTTAGCAGTCCACACAACGGTGTTGTCACTCTCAGTTGCACCAACCAGCCATATGCCAACGGCATAGCCATGATCACCTTGAGTGTAAAACCCAAATGCAAAATGGCCTGAACTTGATGCCCATAAAGATGGATGATTGCCTCCAGGAGAGAGCGAAGAACCCAACTCGATAATGTTTTCAGCAGTGGCTTCATTTGCAAGTGCTAGTATCGCAAAGGACAGCAAGAACAGAACAAGAATGGGATTGGAAGCCATGGGATTTTGGAAACTACTCTTCTGGTGTCCAGAACAAAATGATTCGTAATCAACTCACAACAGCCAAAGCAAGGCAGGAAGGACCAAAGGTGAGGGTTAGGTAGGCCTTACTGACTCTTCTCTCCTGCATTTGTAAAGTTATATCCCTGGTTTATGAATGAATTTCCACGAAGGGCTCTAGGACTAGCTAGATAGGACAACTAATTGCTTTCGCATCCAGCAGAATTAAATCATCATCCACTGGTAAATGCCGGTCAACGTACAAAAGCAGGTAAAACCTTCCTCAGCATAGACCGAGTGGGACTATAATGATGATTAACGAGTATGAGGGACCCAAGCACGAATTACTATGGAAAGGGGGAATCAAAATGAGTGTGGGACATGGTACGCTCAAAAGGGTGAACCATTGTGTGGGACACGGTTAGGTACGCTCACTCCCTCTTCTATGGAAGAAATTCTGGTCTACACACGCGATTAACATTTCATATTTATATATCTATACACTTATAATAAAAGTTACGATTTCTGAAGAGTGTCCAATGATAATGGATAAGGTTTTCACAAAGGTAAAGTTTAAAAGTTTTCTAATGGTTCTCGCGCCTTAAAATGATGATAATCACACTTTTTAATTATAAACTTCTCTTTTAAATTTTAATCATTGTTCTAATTACATTTGTTAGCAAAACTCTAAAGGATAAGTTTTATTAACTTTATTTAAGATATATTTTTTAATGATAAGGTTTAGCGTAATTGATAGTTAGTTAAACATTTTAAATATTAGTTAGAGATTCAATTTCTAATAATATAAAGAGGATTTCATAACTAAAAATATAATATCTATATTTATAAATTTTATACCTCAAAAAATTAGTCACCGTTAAAATAACGGGTACTCGTAGTTCATCTAAACATATATACTTATTTGATTGCGTGCATGACACGTTAAACTTTTGCTTACTGAAAAAATTTTCCTTCCTTTGATCTATTCTCCCTGTCGCCTAATTTTTGTTCCCTTCCTTGGTTGCCGAGTTCCTTCCACTAATTTATTCCCTCACAGGTTGCTATAGGTCCTCCCAAACAAATGGAGACAAGAAGCTAATGTGAATTTCCTTGGCTAGTTGTATTTGGTTACTGTTAAATATAAAATTATTTGTGTCTCTTCCATTAATAGCATATATCTTTCAAATAAAAGATGGTTTTGGAGATGGAATTTTTTTGATTATATGATTTAAAGTTCTTCTGTGAAAATGGAACTATATGTGGCAACATTATGAAATATAAACACACACAAAGACATATACATATAATAAGATGTCCAGGGAAGAGAATAATGGGATCTATAAAATTATTAAACTAGAGAGATGGGGATGGAGGAATTGGAGTATCTTTCCATCCTTCCAACACCAAGATGACATTATATTCTTCATCAAAGGATGTAGAGATGGATCATCTTGGATGTATCACAACCCCACTTTCACCATTCTTTCTAATGTCTTCCAATCTATATCTTCACATTCATGTATATCACACGCAACAAGCTTATTTAACTGTTCAACTGGAAAACATCGATATATCCTACTTGAAAGAAATATCTCCTGTTGCAAGGAAACATTAATTCTATATTTCTTCTACGGCAAACAATCTCTAACAGCACTACCCCATAACTATAAATGTCAGCTTTTACAAATACTAATGATGCCTCCTTTTCCCATTCAGGTGCAAAGTACCCGTTTGTCCCCTCATCTCCTGGTTTAGCTCTTGAATGTTCAGGCTTTAATAGCCATACAAATCTGAAATCAGATATCTTGGCAGTCAATGCTTCATCCATAAGAAT
This sequence comes from Dalbergia oliveri, assembly GCA_030441495.1. Taxonomy (NCBI): domain Eukaryota; kingdom Viridiplantae; phylum Streptophyta; class Magnoliopsida; order Fabales; family Fabaceae; genus Dalbergia; species Dalbergia oliveri. The sequence continues at coordinate 46,960,031 of JAMLFY010000001.1, forward strand.
GATACGAACTTCACACTCTTCATGTAGATAATGCAGTCCTCTTGCCACATCCAATGCGATTTTTATTTTCTCTTGCAAAGGTAAATGTTTCTTCGCCTTAAAGAGAAGACTTGCTAGAGACACATTGCTGAGATATTCGTAAACAAAAAGCTTCTTATGTTGGGTAACCAGAATTATGAAAATAAATCAACGCAACTAAAATAGAGTTAAGAGAATTGGATTTGACACAAAATATTTACGTGAAACCCTGATGATGAGGAAAAACCACGGACAAGAATTGAAAGATTTTCATGTGTGAAAGATAAAAATTACACTTTCTCTAAATATAAAGAAAGAACAATAACATCATCTCTTATACTAGGAGATACACCTTCTCTATAAAAGAAAACTATCAGAAGAACACTATATATTAGAGAATGTTCTGTTGTAATTGTGTTGAAACTTAATGAATTTAACCTCTATTTATAAGGCTTTAGAGTTAGTGCAACCAATGCAGGCTCTTATGATTTCGTCTCACATGTGAAGTTACCTGTGCATTACTATGTAATGCATAACTCCCGTGATTTCGGTGTTTTCATGTGAAGTTAGTGCATTACAATGCAACACAGTGACTCCCGTGAATTTCCTCTCTCCCTTTTATTTTTTTATTTTTTTTATATAAAAGTGGCTTATACCACTTACAATCTCCCACTTAAAGCCACTTTTGGTGAGTTTTCAAAATCTTTTCTCATCTTGCCAATTCTTCGCGCATATATTTCTGATAGGCCATAGAAGATCTACACCATTTAAATTTGTCATGTTGATCGACTTTGTCATGACATCTGCTAGGTTATCTTTCGTGTGAATCTTCTGCATGTCTACATTACCTTCTTCTACTACTTCTCAAACAAAATGATATTGGACTCCTATGTGCTTCATCCTGGAATGAAAGGCTGGATTCTTTGCAATTTGCAAGGCATTCTAACCTTCACAATACAGGTAATCTTTGACCGCGTGTCCAGTTCTTCCATTAACCTTTGAATTCAAATAGCTTCCTTGCAAACTTGTGTAACTGCCATATATTCAGCTTCTCATAGCAGGAGCTATAACCTATAACTTGGACTACGAACTAATAGCTCGCCAAGTATGAACACATAACCTGCAATAAATTTCCTTTTATCAAGATCACCTACAAATCTAAATCAACATATCATTTGACAATGAACTTCTGATCCTCCAAAATATAGTGCAGCATTTGAGGTTCCTTTAATGTATCTCGGGTCCTCTTCACGTATTCCAATGCTCTTTTCCTTGATCTGCCATAAATCGACTAATCATCCCAACTGCTTAAGCAATATCGGTTTGGTACGAATCATGGCATACATAAGGCTTTCTACCGCTCATGCACATGGTACTCGAGACATCTCCATCCTCAGCATCATTGCTAGGACACATACCTGAGGATAATTTGTAATTCACAAGAAGTGGGGTTGAAATGCTTAGATTTGCTTGTTGAAGAGGCAATATTTTCATCAAATAATTCTTTTGTGAAAGCCAGATCTTCTTGTCCTTTCTATCCTGAATTTGCATGGAAAATCTTATTTGTGGATCCCAAGACCTTCATATTAAACTCCCTAGCCAATTATGCCTTCAATTCTTAGATTCGATCTTTGGGCCCTACTACTAACATGTCATCCATGTTGTGAACACCATATTTTGCCTTTTCTAAATAAGAATAAATAAAAAAAAACAAAATCATTTTTTAGATTGGTTTTTTTTTCCTTTCCTTCTTTGGTTAGCATCAAATCTTTTAAATTAGTTTAGTCAACATCTATTAAAATAAGTATATTTTTTTATCTCAATCAGATTAGTTTTAATTGCAATCAAATCGCATTTACATCAACATTGATCAAAATCATTTCACAATCTATGCATTAATTTCTGTTTTGTGTACAAATAGACCAGGCCTACCACAAACACACGGGGAGGACTCAGAGGCTGGCGGTACATTTTCATCCTAATTCTCACACATTCCATTATCACTCATTAACCACCACCATCATCCTTCATAGCAACCTTCCACCACCACCTCAAACCAATAGAACCCTCAACATTACAACCACACAACCTTCTTCCTTCCACTATCATCACACCCATCATTTTGTTTCAACCATCCATCACAGCCCATTACCATCATCATCCCCACAACTCTCTCATCAAACCAAAACCCTTTAATCAAACCACAACTCTCTGAATCATCAGCACTCTTCATCCATTCACTTTCATCATTAACCATAAGCCACCATTATCAGGTAAACCCCATTGCCATCACCTTCATCAAATTCTCATCTCGGACCCTTTTTCCTCATAGCCACAATCACCATCAACCACGCAGGTAGCCCTTCTGAGGCCTAACAGAACTACCACGAACCACCATCGGAACTCGTCTGGCCACCTTGTCACGCCTCCATCCTTCACTCGCGAACCTCGCGCCGCCGCAAAGCCAGGAGTCGCAAAGAAGCCCTCCGCCGAAAGTCCAGCCGCACGTGCCTCCGTTCGACTGTCTCACCTGTCCACGTCTCAGCCATCCAGACGTGCGAGCTGCTGCCCTCCACTTCAGGACCACTGCTGATCGCTCTTCCTTCCTGGACCACGCGATTGCGAGCGCGACCTCCATTCGCAGTGCCAGCACCTCAGCAACATTCGATCCCCATCGTGGCCAAGCAGAGATGCCACTACAGAGCCTCCCAACAGCCTTCCCCATCGCTGTCCCTTTCCTCTTGGCCTCCTCCCACTTTTCTTTTTGGTACTGTAACAATCTAGGTCTCAGAATTGGGTTTTTTTTTTTTTTGAATCTGTGTTTGTTTTTTTTTTTGGTCAATTTTTTTTATTTTGTTTTTGGGGTCAAGTAGTGTCTTTTCTTTTGTCTTAGGTATATGTTTTGGGCTTGCTAGGTCTTGACACTTTTTTTTTTTTTACACTAACCAGTTTTTTATCTTTTTAGCAATTTGGGGATTTTTGGGATTGGAGTTCTTTTTATAGTAGGAGCTAGGTACATTTTCGTTGGGCTAACTTTTTTTAATTTTTTTGTAGAGTCTTAGTATTCTAATAGCTTTTTTTAAAAAAAATTCTTTTATTTTGACTCCCTTTTAAAAATAAAAAATAATAAAATAAAAATATATTTTCTCTCGCAACAGTTAATGGTCATGATTAAGAGGTGGATGCCTCCTTATGTATTGTTGAATTGTAAGGATTTATTGAGTAGCTTACCGCTAACTTGAATCCAGGACACAAGTGGATTTCCTTTTTCCAATAATTAGTCCACAAAATCCTTTTCACAATTAAAATCAATCAATCCACTTTTTTTTTTATCTTCTCATAATTAAAATCCATCAACACATAATCATTTTCTACAAGAACGACGTAGCTTTGAGTTCCTCATTGCACCAGAGGATATGTCGGCGTAGCCAACAACCGTCAAGCTAAAATTAATTTTTCATTAAATCTTGTTCTCTTTTAATTTTTTTCCTTAATTTTATTTATTTTATTTCTATTACTTTGGGGAGAAATAAATATTTTAAAGTTATAAATAAATTTGCATAATGAGCTCTAGGGTAACGATATTATACGGATGTATTAGGGGTGTAGTGGGATTAAGTTTTCACCATTCCTAATCATAATCAGACTCAAATCTAGAATCTCTCTTTAAAAAGACCATTTTTGCAACTTAAAGGTTTTCCAATTTTATCCAAAATTAAAATTGGTGGCAACTCCCTACCTTATTTTTAAAACTAGTTGTCATTCTCATCGCGCACTTTGGTACGTTGTGACACACGTACAACAACAGAATGATGAAAACATTGTTACCAAACCTCTTATAGTATGTACAATGGTTTGAACTCAATTGTTATATCCAAGGCAAATTATGAAGGAATCAAATTTCTTGTACAAACACCTTGGCACTTGCTTTAGACTACAGAGATTTGGTCAACCTACAAACTAAGTTTTCTTTTCTTTTCTTCAAAGCCTTCTGGTTGGAACATATATATCTCCTTTTCAAGTTCTCCATGATGAAAAGTAGTTTTCAAATCTAACTGCTAAGATATAAATCAAATGCAATACACATAGCCATCACTACTCTGATAGTGGTAAGCCTAACAACTGGAGAAAATATCTCATTCAAATCGATATCTTCTTTTTGAGCAAATCCTTTTAACACCGTCTTGCACGATATCGTTCCACTTGATCATTGCCATCTTGTTTGATCTTATAGACCCATTTGTTGCGAATGGCTTTGGACCTTTTGGAAGTGCAACAAGTTCCCATGTCTTGTTCCTATGTAAGGCTTCCATTTCTTCCTGCATTGCCTGTCATCCAAAGAGAATCTGGCTACTCAAAGCCTCCTGAAAGGTTGATGGCTCTCCTTCTTCTATTAGAAGACAAAATACATCGTGACTTGCCATAACATCGTCTGAGTGCCATGATGGTGGTTGTGTGGTGTGTTGATCGCCTAACTTTTGTATCATTGGTCTTTCTGTATTTGTTCATCATGCTCTGGCTCTGCTTTAGAATCATTTTGTCCAACTTCTCACCTATCTACATTGTAGTCATTTTCTTAACAGTGTTGTTATTTCTTTCTTCACTTTGCAGTTTATTTTCTGCAAATATAACATCCCGTGCCAATAAACTTGCAGGCAATAGGATCCCAGGGTGATACCCCTTTACATTGTTCAGCATAACCCAAGAATATACATTTCCTGGACCTTAGGTCCAACTTTGTTCTTTCTTGGGAGTTATACATCACATATGCCGGACATCCAAACACTTGTAGAGAAGAATAATCTCGGCTTGTCATTCCACATCTCCATTGGTGTCTTTAAACCAATTGCAGTTGATGGTGACTGATTAATCACGTAATAGGAAGTTTTGACGCTTCTACCCAAAGACTTGGTTAAACCTGCTTTCTCAGCATTGCTCTTGTTATTTCTAGAAGAGTCCTGTTCATCCACTCCTACACCATTTTGCTGAGGTGTATGTACAACTACAAATTGCCTTAGAATTCCCTCATGCTTGCAAAATGCTAGAAAATCTCCATTTGTATATTCTCCTCTATTGTCTGTCCTCAAACACTTGATCCTCTTCGGATTCAAGTTCTACTCTTGCTTTGAAGTCCTTGAATATTAGGAACACATCTGACTTCTTCTTGATTGGGTACACCCATAGTCTCCTGGAGTAATCATCAATGAATGATACAAAATATTTTGCACTCCAGGGACATTTCTGGTGACTCCTACACATTAGAATAAATCAAGTCTAGAATATGCTTACTTAGACAGTTGATTTACCAAACTTCAATATATGTTGCTTGCTTGTAACACATGCTCGCAAAACGTAAATTCACCGATTAAGCCGGGAATGAGATTACGTTCCGCAAGAACCTTCAAACCATGTTCCGACATGTGGCCTAATTTGCAGTGCCACATCATCGTTGTTTCTTCTTGACTTGCTGATGCTATTGGTGCATCTACCTCCTGCAACGTATCTCCTTGAAGCCCGTATAGATTTGTCATGGTCTTTTCTTTTTCATCATCACAAGAGCACCTTTAACAACTTTCAATATCCCACCTTCAATATGGGTCTTGCACCGAGGTCATCCAATTGCCCAATAGACAATATATTATTCCTCAAGCCCTTCACGTGTCACACTCCTTGAATTGTTCGAATGGAACCATCAAACAATTTTATTTTGACAGTACCAACACCAGCAATTTCTAAGGCATGATCATTTTCCATGAACACAGATCCTTCTGAGAGGGTTCGAAACTGAAACCAGTCACGGCATGGAGTCATGTGCCATGTTGCTCTTGAATCCATTATCCAAATATCAGTGAGCCGTTTACCGCCTTAGAACCAATTGCTGCATGGCTACACAGGATTTCTCCATCGCAGAGGTACTCACAACACATCCTTGAGAGGTTGATGCTTCTGGGCTTTACTACATTCTTCTTGTTATTCCAACAATCTTTCTTCAAGTGTCCTTTCATGCCACAACGGAGCATTTGAAGTTCTTCCTTCTTCTTGACCTTGATCTACTTCGACCATGACTCCTAGTGGAGTCATGCTTTATTGATCTCCTCTCGTCACCAACAACGCATTGCTTGCTTTGAGCTCTCCACTATTTCTTGCACCTGGACTCCTCTTCAAGAATAGCACGACGACATCATCAAAGAATAGATAGTCGACAATATTATTATTTGTGATGTTGATGATGAGTTGATTATATGAGTCAGGTAGACTTTAGTAGAAGCTCTACACGTTCATTCTCCGCTATTTTATAATCTAATGTTGTAAGCTGGGAGAATAAGGTGTTCAGATTGTTGATGTGGTCTGTCACAAATGTGAACTCACTCATTCGAAGAATATACCTCCTCTTTAGAAATATTCTATTGTGAAGAAATTTGACCTTGTCCTGTTTAACAAGACATCCAGATCTCCTTTGCTGTCTTCTTTCTCCAACATTGGATAATCAAATCTCCATTGCAACATGTAGATTGGCAAGGCATTATCATCCATCTCCTTCCACTTTTCATCAGGAACTTCAGTTGGTCTGCCTTCAATTGGTAAGCAATTGTCCTTCCTCAAGATTGCCTTTATATTCAATTTTCACAAGAAAAAATTATTCCCATTGAACTTCTCAAACTCAAATTTTGCTGCCATGGTGTTTACCGAGACCCTCTTTCTCTACTAGACGGTCACTTTTTTTTACGTGAATAGTACCATATACGTGAATAGTGCCATATATATAAATATGTCATATACATAAATAGTACTGTACACGTGAATAATATTGTATATTTATACGTATATGGAATAAATCCAATATACGTTAACAATACTAAAAATATACAACTACAAATATAACTAGTGACCGAAAGTAATAACCCATGTAGACTATAACCAATGGCTCTAATACCACTCTTGGGTAACCAAAGTTATGAAACAGATTAACGCAACTAAAATATAGTTGAGAGAATTGAACTGATACAAAATATTTACGTGAAAACCCCTAATGGTGAGGAAAAAACCACGACAAGACCAAAAAAATTTTCACTATATGGAAGATAAAAATTACTCTCTATAAAAATAGGAAAAACTCTCAAAAACACTATATATTAGAGAATGCTCTTTGTTGTAGTTATGTTGAAACTAAATGAATTCAGTCTCTTTTATAGAGGCTTGAGAGTTAATGTGCAACCAAGGTAAGCAAGGTTATCATCAGCTGCATGATGAGAAAGAAACGTCCTCTGGAATGGTCTGGTTTGGACATAACTCGAGACCAGGTTGTTTCCAAAAGTTAAATTCTCCCTCTAATAATGTGTCAGCGGTAATCAAAGCTTTGCCAGACATATGAAGTAGCGTTAGGCTTCCCATAGATCACAAAGTTACCAAAATCCTGCATATATAGATGCTGAACCTACTTCTTCATTCCACCTCTGAAACGTTAGCAATCAGCTAACCGCTGTTTCTTCTTTCCCTTGTCAAAGGAGGCCATCTTTGGTTAACTTGCAACGTGGAACTGAGTACACTGGTGGATCATCACGGTTAGCAGTCCACACAACGATGTAGTCGCTTTCATTTGCACCAGCCATATTCCAACGCGTGACATGATCACCTTGAGGGTAAAACCCAAATGCACAATGGCCTGAACTTGATGCCCATGAAGATCCATTTCTTTTGCGGAGAGCGAGGAGTTCAACCTAATCATGCTTAGAAGTGGCTTCATTTGCGAGTACTGGGATGATAAAGGAAAGCAAGTACAAAGCAAGAATGGGATTGGAAGCCATAGGATTTGAAAACTACTTTCCTTTCCAAACAGAATGATTCTTAATCAACTCACTAGCCAAAGCAAAAGCTAAGTAAAGTAGAGCCAAAGGGTAGTTTGAGAGTACTCAAAAAGTTCACCTTTCGAAGGCCTTATTGACCCTCATGCATTAGTACAAGTTCAACAGACAAAGACCAACACCAAAGCTTGCATCACGCAGAATTTGGAACTGGAAAAGTAGTCCTGGTTTATGAAATTCCACGAAGGGCATTAGGACAAGCTATATAGAACAGTTACTTTTGCATCCATCAGGTTAAATGAAGAACAAGTCGTCCAGATGCCTTCTTCGCGGTAAATGTCAATACAACGAAACAAACAGACAAAATTTTCAACATTAGCCTATGGGGATATAATGATTAGAGTATAAGGATGTGTTTGGTATGATGTTTGATATGATACCATAAGTTAATACTATATGTTATATCATAATTCGTTGTTTAGTAGAGAACATATTATATAAGCATATTAATCATAATCCCTTATACATTAAAATGTTGTAAACTTAATACAATAATGAAGGTGGGGTTAAACTTAATTAGCTTTAAACATAATTTTTTTAATATATTTTATTAAAATAGAATAATTCTTAAACAAATAATAATAATAAATAATATAATATAATATATAAATAAAAATATTTCTTAATAAAATTATTTTATAATAAAAAATATTTTTAAAAATAATATATGATATTAATTTAGTTATATATAATAAAATTAATTTTAAATTATAAATCATAATTAAAATAAAATAATACATATTTAATAATAAATAAATATTTTAAATAAAAAAAAATAATATCTAATATATAAATTATAAGTTATTAACAAGTAAAATATATATATTAATAGTAAATAATATGTAATATATAAAAGTAAGATTGAGAATATATATTTACATAAATATAATATTTGAAATTTATATTTAAATGACTAATAAAAATTTCTAATTTTATTATTATTTTATTTTATTTATATAGTTACTTATAGTAGTAGAACTTATTTAAATAAATGATAATATTATATAATATAAAATATAATATATTATACAATACTATAGCAAATATTATATATGATTAAAACTTTATCAAATTTTATATTATCAAGTCATACCTTAAAAATCTTATATTATCCATCCTTATCATATTAAACATGTCATATGACCCTAAATGTCTAAGGGACCATCACCCAAATTGCCATGGAAAATGTGGATTCAAAGGAAAGGGTGAACCGCGTATAACTTGGCAAGCTCATTCTCTCTCCTTTGATCTATTCTCTGTGCTACCCATCTTGTTCCCTTCCTTCCTTAGTAGTTTCTTCTGCTAATATGTCTTACCTCACAGGTTGCTTAGGTCCTCCGACAATCAGTGAATTGAAGGCATGAAGCTATTTTGGAAAAAAGGATAAATGGGCGGCCCAGCCAGCCTGCAAACTGCAATTGTACGGGTGGGTTGGGAGTTTTTGCTCAATGGGTAAATAGGTGGGCTAAATGGGCTGGTTCCGCCCATTTGAGACCCCTATTGTTAATTTCTTAAAAGCCTTTTCATGTAATTGTGATATCAGTTGGTTGATTTCCATATTTCTTGTAGATTGAACACTGTTACCTCCCGTCATTGAATGTACTTGTTGAATCGGGATTCTATCCGTTACAGGGGCAAATCATATCATTCCCTTTTATTACACATGTTAGCACACGAGATAACTCGATCCATAACATGTGGCCTTTTGGCTGTGATTTTGCATCATCAATTACTTCAAAACACCTCAAACCAAAGTTTTGCAATGCGTAAGAGCTTGCAATCAATCTGGGAGATATTGTCAAATGACCTTGTTAATCTGCATGTTAAAATAAACGGGCAAGAATGAAAATTATGTATACATGCATGCAATTATGTGAGTGAAGGATTGAGGTTGAGGTAGCATAACTGGACAAAGCAATCATTGAGAAATTAAAAGATGGTTCTCTTATTAGGTCTTGTGAAGCTCAAAATAGAGAATCGAAGGTGGATTTCACAGTATTCTTATCTTGAAGTTCCTGCAGTTCTGCTTTATTTATCTACGGCCTATGCGTTTCTTGTTTCTTGTTTATTTCACCATATTTAAGAAATGCTAACAACAGAAATAAGAAGGAAGATATTTTCTTACGGAGGAAGGTTGGCTACATGCAGAAAGGATGATCCAGAAAGGATTTAGAAAACCAATTGCATTTGTGGGGTGAAATGTGTTCTTGCAACAGGACAAGTAAGCTAGGAGTCAAGACCGATAGGATTTACAGGATACCTGCCAACTGTATAAATTATTGGATAATAATTTTCAATTTATGTATGAATCATGGTAAAATTTGATGGCACTACCATAAACCTTGCATGCTATTTTATTCACGTCATACAGAGCTTCCTGGTTCCACTCTAATGAAGCAGTCAGATGCTGACGCTGAGGCAAAGAAAGTTGGGAATTTAAAGGTGGTAAAAGCCGCTCGGTGTATGCATTTTTGAGGCGAACATCAGGTACTAAACTACAAATGTAGTTTTTGGCTGCCACATTGCATAATCAATAACAAATACTGTAGACCATATACTGCCTTGAGTCTTGACAGATAAATCTGAGACACAGAATGAGAAATGTTCAGATAAGCAAAATCTTCTCAGATAATCGTTTCGGGCAGGGAGTGAAAGAAATTAACAATGGATGAATATAGTCAACCTCAGACACAGCTAAACTCACATCACTCAATTGTCGTATACACACAACAAAATCCTACTGAGAATGGCTCAATTAAGGGTGCGTTTGTTTCTAATTGTTCTTTCAAATGATTTTTTAAAAGTAAAAAAAAGTTACTTTTCATAGAAACTATTCATATTAGTTTCAACTTAAAATAAAAAAATAAAAAATTACTTAAAACAATTTATTTTTAGTTTTTTAATAAAAACTCATATTAAATAGCTTATATGAGACTATTCTGTCCAAAAAAAAAAAAAAAACAGAAACAAACGCAATGTTAGTTATTTTTCAAGTCTTTGAGCATTCAAGAGCGGATAAAACAGAGCGATTGTTGGGCTTCGGCCCCCTTGTTTCACCCAAAAAAAAAAGAGCGATTGTTTGAAGCTTTAAGGATGATCGAAAGGAAAAATCCTTGTAAGTCCATGCATGCTGCTTAGAACAGCTACGCTACATCCCATGGCCGCTTATGAATGGTTTCGATATTTTATGACCCAAACTATTTCGTTTACATCGGAAGTTCCTCTTTCCGTATCTAAGAGATGTTCTGCTTGTGAATGCGTAGGTATGATTAACTCTTTGGTACGCTAAAACCTGTGAAGCTCTTGAATTTCTACACGTTTTCCACCATTGATATTCACCATCATTGTTAACGCGAAATTGAAAACACAGACTTAACACATACTTGTAAGGCGCTGCTTGGCATGTCCGCTGTTACTGTCAACTAGAAAAACTGGAAGGGGCGCGTACCATAAAAATGGTTTCCACAGGGAACCTATAAGTAACATTACAGTATGAAGCAGATACAAAATATATAGTTACACATAACATATAGAATATGTGCGACAGCAAAATATCAAAACATATCTATGAATTCCAGAAGTTTTTTATTATATGGAACCTATAATTATATAAAATTAATTCCATCTTTACATCTAGCATCTTACATCTGTGTTAGTATCCAAGGCGTGCACAACAGTGGCATCGGATTTAAGGGAGAAAAAGTTGGGGGCACAATAGCCATCCCGCCACACTGCCGTAAATGTAACCCAGCAGGTTACTTGGCTGCTTGTTCCAGAACTGGGACTTTCTTCCATGTTTCTTCCAAGCCACTTATCTGCAGAGGTGGCAATGAAAACATGCTAACCGTCGAGCTTCCGCTTCTAATTTCCTGCAATACGTGCAAAGCTGATATGGTACTCTTCATATAAAGGCTCTCCATGTACTCGATCTCTGCCAATTCCCTGGGTATCAGCAAACCATCACTCTTGGTAGTGGTTGAAGTTGAAGGATCACACCCTTCAGCTTGGGGAGTTGCCTCACCAGAAGGTGGAGGATCATTCACTGGGAAGAGGCGGTCCAGCATTGCTTCGCACTCCTTAACTAGCTTGTAGAGCAGGTCAGTAGTAAAGAAAGGTTGTTGCAAGACTTTCTGAATGAAGGGCAATCGAATGAGAGCACCAGTTCTCTTGTCATACTTCTTCAGTATTTTCACTAGCCCTATGGACAGAAAATTGAGGCAATAATTAGATATCTGGAGGTGTTGATTTAATAATAGACAAACGAATCGTAAGTAACAAAATCTTCAATTAATGCTTAATTCAATATAATTAACTATAGCCTGATCACAGAAGCCTATCTTTCTAAAGTCATTTGATCTAAAAGTGCAGTCTTTACTTCACATATAGTTATAGTGGCTTCCCACTAAAAGTTACTGCAGAGTATATATACAACAATCGCGGCATATTTGTCTGAAAAGGTGAAAACCACATCTTATTTTTTTAAACCAGAATCACCATCTAGTGACAACTGACAAGTGAAAAAAACTAAAAACACATGAAACTCCTCTGTTGGATCGTTTAACCTTTTAGATGATTTGACCTGTGTATACTTTGCAAATTGCAACAGGAACATTTATGGAGCTCGGCACATATTATTCTATAATCGACTAATCAAAGTAGATAGAAGAATAAGAAGCCATAATAGAAGTATCAAAAGGGCCGAATGTTCAATTTCAGAATTCTTTCTTCCAAGAAAAGCATATGCTCTAAAGCATATGCTCTGTCCTACGAAGATGTCTACAGAATTTTCAGAATTAATGGACAACATGAATTGGAAATGAATCCTATTCCATCTCATTTCTTGACTCCATCCATTGCATATATATATAAATGCCATAATTCTAAAGTGAACGCGGGGCATATTTTAACATGTAAAGGTTGCAACTTGCAAATTTGGTTCTATTTTAATATGAATAAAGAAAATATATATATATATATATGCAAAGTTGAAAGTACCTGTGTAATTAAGGGCACTGTAGTTCTCCAGCAAGACCATCTCTCCGTGGAAATCCACAATTTCCTTGCGAGTTTTCATCATCTGTTCATTAGAATCCTTCACTTTGGCAACCCTATCTTGCAACTCCTGCATATCTCAACCGCAACAAACAATTACTGACACACTAAAACACATGCAACTTCCGCATATCCAACTGTTCTATAATCAGATTTAACCCTGCTTATCCTTAAATAATTAAATGGCATAAACATAACCAGTAATCTTCTGCAGGACAAAAAAAAGTTGACACTGACATTGCCAAATTGCAATAAGAATCCTTATTTTTACCTAATGGAAACCAGATATTTTATTATATCACATTAAAAAAAAAATCAAAATCAATGACTCACATTCATAATTTCCGATTCTGCTAATTTTTTTCCTTCGCTACTCAAAAATAAAATTCAACCTAAAGCCTAAAACTAAATTGAAAGAACAAAAAAAAAAAAGCAGACGATGAATTGAGGAGAGTTATATTATATTTATACCTTGAGTCTGATAATGTACTCTTCCTCCTTCTCAACGAAGAAGGTGTTGAATTTCTCGAGCTCGTTTTCCAGCAAGTTCCTGAAGTCGCACTCCTCCTTGGACATTTCTCCGGCGGCTTCGGCGACCGAATCTCCGTCGCCGGAGTCCACCCTGATTCGTTTCGGAGGGCGGTCGTCACCGCCGGCGGCAACCTTAGCGGCGGGCTCGAACTGCTTGAGCTTCTTCTTGAGCTCCTTGTAGAGAGGAACTTGTCGCGCCATTCCGGTAGGGTTTTCTCGATCTGGTTGCTCAGGCTCTTCCCGAATTTCATGGCTTTCCGTTATAACACGAAACTCAACCAAAAAATAATAATACTAATAATATTGGAAAATAAAAAGGAAGAAAAAATGATTTGTTTCGTTTGTTAAGGTATGTGTGTGAGGGGAATATAGAGAAAAGGAAAAAATTGAGAGGAATGTGTAATTTGTGTTTGTGTGTGTGTGTTGTTTGAGACGTGGGGTTGAGGTTAGGAAGAAGAGGAAGAGGAGGAGGAGAGGGAAGCGAATGAGGGGAGGGGTGGGTGATATAACGGTAAAGGAAGAGAATATTCGGAGGGTATTGTTGGAATATCCGTAAGTAGAGTATATCTCGGGTTTTATTCCCTCCTCTCTCTCTCTCTCTCTCTCTCTCTCTGCGCGCCACTCTGCTCTCTACTGTGTGTTATGTTGCTCTTGCCCTGCATTTTTTATTTTCAATTATATAATAATTAACTCGCATTTTACTATTTTAGGACTCTTTGGCTTTGTGTGTTGAGCTAAATATAAATATCTTCAGCGGTGACTAGTGAGTAATCCTTGTCTTATGGGAAATATTAAAGAATTTATGAAAAGATTGTGATTTAAATTATTTATATGAAATACTTAGAATAAAAGTAGAAAATAAGAAAGTTCTGGGTATTAATTTTTGTTTATATTTTTATATGTAATACCAAGTCTAAGCTTCAAGGAATAGTTTTTTTTTTTATTGTTTTACAAATTGATACCATGAAATGGTTGTACTTTAAAAGATAATAATATCTTTAGAAGTTACTTAAGATATGTTATCAAAAAAGAAATATTCACTACATTTATTATGAAAATGAAATATGAGCTCTTTTATGAAGGAATGGGATTCCATGCTGCATGGGTGTACTTAACTAAAATTATATTACTTCATAATTGAACATTGCCCTCCACCACTGAACTAGTTCTATTTTTATTTTTTTCCCCGTAAATGAATTAGTTCCATTTATAGTAACGCGAGATGTAGCTTGGAGTGAAATACTTTTTTTACTTTAAAGAACCAATGAAAAACTTGATGGCATTTGTTTTCATGAAATGAACATGGAAAAATATAATTATTTTCTTAACTTGAAATAACATTAATGTGTGCTTTTAAATTATTAATATAATACTATTGTAAGAATAGTTTATTAGTGCAAGGAAAACAAATAATTTACTTTAAATTTCTTGTAAAACATTAATTATATAATCCTAGAAATCTCATAATCAATTAATAATTAATTTTATATAAAAGTCAAATTAGTCCAACTATGAGAATAGATTGTGATGTCAACTTAAAATAAATAAATAAACTCCAACCAAAGCAGAAAAGTTCGAGTAGCTTAAGCAAGGCAAGCTACAACGCCGAAGCAAATGGAAGCAAAGTGGGGCATTGTTATTTGTTAATTTGAGACGCATGGTATAATGCCAAGGCATTTGGAATATCCATATTTGCTACCAAGAAAACAAGCATTTGCCAGAAGAAAAATAAGACATGTATTTGGGAATTTTTTAGTGCCAGGTGCCACTTGTTCTCCAACAGCATTAATAATTTAATATATGATGACGACGAATTAAATAAATAAAGGATCACATGCGGTTGCATTTTCCTTCCCCGTGGCTACATGTCCTGTGGCCACTGGATATGTGTAGAAGTAAAATCCGCATCTTTGAATGGATATTCTTAGGATGAACTGGATTCTACTATTCTACCATCCCTATAAATTACCAAATATTGATGTCTATCTGATTAAACAAACATTCAAACTGTATATCTGGGTTATTTAATGTTATCTCCCAAATTTTCAACTTAGTTTTATCTGATTCTCCTTTCAATGATATTATTATACTGATAACAGATTAACTAGTAAATTATTTTTCTTAATCATCTTCTTCTTCTGTATTTTTCCTAATAACATTATTTGATTTTCACAACATACTGCAACACTGTATATATTATATTGCTATAAAAATGACTTATGAAAGATGAAGAATAATTAGGGATTATTTTATTGTAGAAAATATTTTTTATTTTATTCACTAGAAGGAGTTTGTATTTTAAAATTTAGAAAATATGTCTGTTTTGCGAGGATTTTATAAGCAAGATATATCGTGTTTTGGATTGTTAAAATATTTACAAAGAGTTGGGATCCATTTACTTTGAACAAAAATATTAACAAAAACATTATTTTAACTCTTAAAAGTGGTGTAATATTTAATTTTATGTGTTCAAATAATACCACTCTAAAGTTCATATATAACATTTTTTTCTCTTCTTTTTACCTTGAACTAGTATGGAGTAAAAATCAAGGTTCTGAAAATTAAATATTGAAGGTGAGGGAAGGATTTAAGGTTTAGAGGTTAAAGGGATAAATTAAAACCCATATAACGGTATATAATAAAATATATATTTATATAAATATATAAAAATATAAAATAAAATATATGTCATAAAATAATTAAAAATTAAATTAGGCATCAACAAAACCCATAAAGCATAACATAATTCATCTTTAGTCAAAATAAATATTATCCATATGGATCAAATATCTCAAGTTACTATTTTCCATATTAGAAAAAAAAATTAGGAAATATGAGATTTTAAGCTTTTTTTTAAAAAAAAAAACCCAAAATAATGTAATTTTATAATTTTTTACAATAAAATAAAATAAAATAGTTCAAACCATTTTTTTGGGTCTTTGTTCTTCTTCCTTTCTCGTCTTCTTTCTTGGCGATTCTTTAAGAGCGGGTTAGGTCAGATCGAAAAGCGCCCCTTCCAACCAGCTGTAAAGTCTGATTTTCAGAACAATGGTAAAAATAACACATTGAGCTTATCAATAAAACATTTTTCGCTTATTTTTACTCCATATCAAGCATACTAAAGTTAATTTTGTCATACCTATTTCATTGAAAAATTTTCAATGGTCGAATATATCATTGACCAGATTATTGAATTGAAAGCTTTCATAGAGTAGTTTAACTATATAAACTTTATCTTTCATTTATTTCGATTTAAATATTTTTAAAATTGTTTGATTTTAATTTTTATCTTTAGATTGTTTATGTTAAATGTTTAACTGATTAATGAAGGACTATGTCATTCAACCCTATATAACAAACAATAATCATGCATGATAGAGATTAAAATCAAATCATTTTAAAAATATTTAGACTAAAACCAAATAAAAAAAACTAGGATCAAAATTGAAATTTACTTATTTTTTAAGATTTTAAAACATATTTTCACCTATTAAAATATAATTTTCAAATTTTACTATAAACATATTATCTTTCATATTAAGGGTGTATCAAGGACAAGATTGACTAGGTTAGGCCAGGTTAAGTCAAACCAACCAAGTTGATTTTAAACCAACTCATTTTTTGAATTTAAACCACAATAACGACTCAAATAATGACCAAATCAAGCTGAGTTCACCTAACATTTATATAATTTATGAAAAAAAGGACATCATGAAGGGTAAAATCATAAAATTTTAGAAATAAAAAAATTCAAAAAATATTTTACAGTATATATATTGAAATAAATTATATGAATATAAAAATAATATTATGTTATATAAGATATATTAATTGAAATAAATCTGAAACCCTACACAATAAACTTTCAACCGGATTAAGTCTTAAACGCTCCTATTTCATACGATATGATCAAATGTCCATTTATTGATTTTCTTCTACTCCACTGTAACAGTTTTTTTTTGAAAAAAAAAATCCAATTTCAAATAGTGAAGTTTTATTTTTCTCCCCTAATAGGCATAGATCATAAATATGAGCATTGATATCTTATTACTAAACAGAAAAAAACAGATTTTTTATTAGCAAAAAGCGAAGGAAATACTACCTTTTGACCGTAGGGAGTATACTTAGAATATAGAGATGTAATTAATGAAAGAGTTTAATTTGATGGGACGTGCTAACGTATCATAAGCATATGGGTTTGGCATATCCTTTAGTTCCAAACGGAAAAAAAATGAGCATAGCTTTGGCATATTCCCTTCCAATTCCCTTTGTTCCCGCTTGGACTATTGCTACGCTTCAATTAAAGCTGTGGACCACCTTTGTTCTCTCATATCCTCTCTATATTCTTCAACAATTAATTCGCATATGATATATAATCCCCCTCTCCCTTCTCTTTCTCTCTTGTTTTTTTCTTAAAAAAATTAGATAAACCTTTCTTTTTTGTGCTTAAAATTTTTTATTATTTGATGATGATTATTATTATTTCGGTTAAATTATTTTATTTTATTTTTTGTTTTCAGGCACAACTAGATATCATTTTATAATACCGCCGTTATGATGCTGGTGCCGCCGCTTAACGGCATATGCCAATTAACTACTTTCTTTTTTTCTTCCTCTTGCCGATAGCAATGGATTTGTTTATTCAATGGGCTATGTTATTTATATTCACATTTTATTGAATATTATATTAACATATTTTTATTATTATTAGATGAGATATAAATTTTAAATTAAGTGAGATTTATACCTATCTAATAATAAATAAAAATATATTAATATAGTGTCCAATAAATAATAAATATAAATAATATTTCTTTAGATTTGGTCTTTTATACGGATGTACGCTCTTAGTAATTTTTATGTTTCTTTGACCTTTTACTAAATATTTAATCATAATAATTTTGCTGCCGTAAAAAAAAAAGAATTTGACTATTTTTTTCCAGTAATATCAAATCATTAGCGTAAGCAATATGCAGACCTGACAATAATATCATTTATTATTATTATTTAGGCTAAGAAGAAAAGGGATATCACAAATCAATAATGACATTTAGCGGAGGAAAACAATGATGTTTCCTGACCGTAAAACCTGTCTGAGAGATATTTCCCAAAAGTAGAGACTTGTGTCTCTCTCTCTTAACCTGGAATTAAGCGAGAAAACAAATCTTGTACCCTTTTTCTTGTACTACACTACACCGGCCATTTCAATTTTCAATCCATGTTATCGCTTATCACTGTTTAAACAAATGTTAATAATTTATTTGTTTACGTGAACTGATGTATAAGCTTTTCGTGTCTAAATGATAATGTTATTATATATATATATATTAATTCATTAATTTGAATGACTAAAAAATATATATAATTATTAGTGATAAAATTATAATATTTTAAAAATATTTGACACATATATTGACGGTCCATTATTTTATCAAGAGTTATACTTATAAGTTTTATCTTCATATAACTAAATATTATCAAAATACTATAAATTTATCATTAATAATTATATGTCATATGTAATTTTTTTTGCCATTTCAAATAATGAATCAATATTTACATGAGAAATCAGTATAGTGAATCTTAGGGGTTTTAAGTAAAAGCTTTCTAAAATAGAAAGGAATTGATGAGTGTAATTTCACTAAATTTTTTAGAGATGTCCATGTAATTTCCTATATCAAATATTACATGAATGTCGTATTACTGTGGAGTATTTATTTTGTTTTATTATACTTTTATATATTTTTAAATATTTCTAATTTTGACCTTTCAATTACGCTTTTTAATTTGCTTCAATAAGATATTTAATAATTAGATAAATTAGTGTTTAATTCTACTAAGAACTCATAATAAATTTTTATTAAAATTAATTAAAAATTAAATTTTACTAACAAATGTCCTAAAGACATTGGTTAAAGAATTTTTTTTATTATTTCAAAAGTATTCAATAATTGAAAACTTAAAAATTTCACCTGTTTAATCGAAATTTTATATTTTTAATTAATAAACCAACATTAATTAGGGCACTTGTTAACAAAATTACTAAAAATGTAACATCTTTGGCTTAGATAGAAATGATGATATGTAAGTGTTATTTTTTTAAAAAATAAAATTGTACTATTTTTTCAAAAAGCTTTACTTAGAATGCAATTTAGAGGTGTTTTGTATTAATCAAAGACTAGTCGATTTAGATAAAAAATAGGTGAACTAGTCACTAGTTACCAACCATGCTTGATAATTCAAAAATTTTAGTGGCATTGTTTAAAGCCTCGTCCTCCCTGTCCTATGCACACTCCTAACCACTAGGTTATTTGCTTATTTCTGTTATTATGTCTCATTAACTATATATTATATATCTAGTTGCCATTAAAATGTATTTTTATATGTTAACTTAATTAGATATGATTCAACAAGTGCAACCAACTAGAGATCTAGTGCCTTAGTCGAGTCAATCAGAGCTTAATTTGATAAATATGATCGGCAATGGTCAAAGACAGTACTGATGATTGGTGGCAACTTAGTTGTTATTTGGTGGCATGACAGTAGTTGACATTGTCCAATGGCGAACAGTCGTGGTCTTGCAACAACCAGCAAATAACATTGATCCAATAATGGTTTGGCGTGGTTAGTGGCGACATAACATGGTCTTATAATTAAGATGGTTGATCATTGTTCAAGGCTTGAAGGTAAGGATGGGAATAGGCTAGGTGGCCTAGAGGGGCCTATGGCCTAGCCTACTGTCGAGCCTAACTTGGCCTAACCTTTTTAACAAGCTAGGCTCAAGCCTTTTAAAAGGCCTATTTAGTTAAAGAGGCCAAGCCTAAGCTTTCCGGAAAGTCCATTAGGCCTGGTAGGCTACCTTATATATTGTAATATCTCGAATCCACGTGTCCTAGGCTAAGCCTAACACACCTTTTGGTGCCCGGAACCCCTAGTACCTTGACAACCGTTGATGCTAAAGCATGCAATTTTATGCAATAGGCTCGCTGAGCGAGGCCCCCGATGTCAAACAGTGTAAAACAATTCAGTTTGATTAATGAGCTTCCAGCCCTATATAAATCTTTCCTGACTCGGATTTTTACCCTAAATTTGAGAACCCTAGCTTTCAAACTCATTTTCTCCCCTCCACTCTCATCCCCACAAATCTACCTTCTCCAAGTCTCAAGGTAAGAGATTTTGAAGGTTTATGCTTTCTTTCTCTCTTTTCCTTCCATGTTCCTAGATATGGTTTATCTATGTCCCCTGTTATTGTTAAGTGGGGTACTTCTCCAATTTTCTTAGAGATGTTTTAGAGTTGTTAGAGAGTATCCTAGTATATTCATGGGCTTTGTTGTGGTTGTGGCGTTGGTGCTACCTCGCTCACGGAGCTTCTTGGTTGTTGACACCTCTAGTTCTCCCCTCCAAGTGAGTGGGTTTGAACTCAACCTTACTTTCATCATTATGAGTATGTTTCTTGCATGATAATTGTTAAACATGAAAATTAAAGATGAAAATAGGATATAGATATGAATTTAAGCGATGCCAAGCTAGCAAAATTATGATTTTGAGTTTAGCATGAAAAATGTATTTTAAGAAAACCATGGAACCATAATTAAATTGTCGTATGCCATAAAAGTGTTTTATATGCTCATGAAAGGATTGGTCAAAAACATGATTTAGTAAGTTTATCAAAGTTGTCAAACGCGTTTTCATTTATGGAATTACAATATTACCATGTTTTCAAGATTTGGGATTTAGATTATACTTTTAGAATATTTAGTTAAGATATATATTAGAAAAAAAATGTGAACAAGAGTATGATTTAACTTCCAAGTAAATATGTTATTTTGATTTCAGAGTTATCAAGATTATGAACCCTTTTGGTTTTGAAGTATGATATTAGAGTTACCAAGTTTATGAAAAGATGTTACCTTAAGAGATGACTTGTAGCATTTCAATTCTAATGATACTCAAAGTACATAATTCAATATGATTTATAGCAAGCCAAATACATATTTTATGCGCTTGAAATCTGAATGCTTGCAAGCGGGTGATCCCTTGGGCATGATTTCATCATAGTTATGCTAAAGTCAAATTATTAGAGTTATATGAATTTAGAGCCTTCAAAGTTTTAAGAATTTTCATATTTAAATGGATTTGTTCAAATTAGTTTAAACGGTAGATATAAAAAAACAACAGTAAGTTAATGGCTGTAAGAGATCGTTAGCCTTGATACCAAGTTATCCGTTATAGGACAACCTCACCCCTAGCATATTCAGATAATAGAACCTAATTTGATGTCCAAATTCGGGACTTTAAGAGGTACACATAGAGATCAAAGAAATTCAGAGACAATTATTATTATTATTATTATTATGTACATATTTATTATGTTCAACGTCCTATTTATCAAAGCTCTACCACACTATCAGTTAAAATAATTTCATGATAGATTGTAAATTTAGAAATGCTTGCCTATGAACCTATGAAATGAAAAGTGTTTCCCTAACTAGTTATGTATGTAAATATTAGATTATTATGCTTAGTGCATGTATATTGTATTTATGTATATTTGTTGGACATCCTATGTGGGTTGTGAATGAGAATCCATTCATTAAATCTGATGACTCACCCCTCTCCCTTCCTCCTTATAGTTGCAAGTTTAGCTATTGCATAGTCACCGATTAATAGTTCCAAGCTATCCAGTGAGCTTTACGTTAGGTAAAGCTTAGTGAGGTTATGTTAAAGTTAAAGTATATAATACCCTAGTTTTAAATAAAAAAGTTAGAAAATTTTTTTGACCTAGGAAGGGTGTCAATTACCCTTATCTGTTGTTTTGGGTCCCAAATTTTACTAAGTTTGATCCTACACGTCCTTTGAGGGCTATATAATAAAACCACTTTCTTAGGAGCAAAAGTCCCAGTAATTGTTCTAAGAGGAAAACAAGTTAAAGAATGATTTTTAGTAAATTTTATGAAGCTTTTAAACATTTCATTTTTAGTTCACAAGTTTATAAAATTGTAAGAATTCCTGATTTGAACTAAAACCCAAAATTTGGATTTGATTTGTTGAGATTTTAATTTTTTAAATATTTTATTTGAATCCAAATAGGGGGTATTTCCTTATTTACATTTAGAGTAAAATAAATGAGGATATTAACTTAAAATTAAGAAGTTAATGGAGAGTAAAATAAATGAGGACATTAACTTAAAACTAAGAAATTAATAAATATAAATAAATGAGTATTGAGACAATCTAGTCCAATACATATCAGTACTTGACCTCTTGGAGACTGCAGGCGTTATATGACCACCCTAGGTCGGAGAGAGTAAAGCGGTGTGGTAGTGGGGAGGGACCGCGTTAGTGGTCATTTTCCACCTAGGTGGTTAAGTTTTATAAAAACCTAATTTCGAGATTTCCAGGCCATAAACACGCCCCTTCAATCCCCAACAAAGAACTCATCGTCTACCCCTTTCTAACTCCATTTCTCTCAATCTAACTCCAATCTTTCACTTCCAATGATTTAAGGTAAGAGATTTTGATGTTTCTACTTTTATTCTTCCATTTCCCATTTGTTCTTGAGGATTGTTTTGCTATTCCTCCATGTTATCCAAGAGGTGAAGTTCTTCTTTGGTATTAGAGTCAATCTAAGTTATCTAGTGATTTCTAGAAGTTAATCTAGAGTACTATGACTCCTATGTTAGATATTGATGTTGTTCCTGCTAAGGACTCTAGTGTAGTCATTCATCCACTCCAC
The DNA here is from genome assembly GCA_030441495.1 of Dalbergia oliveri. Taxonomy (NCBI): domain Eukaryota; kingdom Viridiplantae; phylum Streptophyta; class Magnoliopsida; order Fabales; family Fabaceae; genus Dalbergia; species Dalbergia oliveri. The sequence continues at coordinate 46,983,230 of JAMLFY010000001.1, forward strand.
CAGGTGAGTGGGTTCGCATTTGTGATTTCTATGTTATGTATTAGAATTATTTGTATAAAGAGATAATTCCTGCTTGATTTTAGAGATTTCTACATAAAAGTTTGAAGTTATTGTTGGTTTGTATGTTTTAGAGCTCTTGATTTTAGAGCATGAAACTTGTTTTTGATAAAAACTCATGAGACCATATTTGTTATATGATTTTATGCGGAATGGATGGTATATGTAATTGTTAGAGACTTTTATTATTGTTTCAATAGATTCTGAAACTGGTTTATGTATATGATATGGTTTTATAATCAGATATGAAGCTTAGAGAAAAAGACTTGGAAATATGGTTTTAGATCCTATAATTTCAAAATATGATATTGAGTTTTACCTAGTTTATGAAAAACTTGATAGTTTGAAATACGAGTTAGATAATCACTTAAGAGGTTTTAGAGGTTAAATCTTCACGAGATTTAGAACGTGACAGCTATATATTTTGTAGAGGTATGGAATCACAAATGTCTACAAAGGGTGATCCCTTGGACATGATTCCATAGCCACAATTTTGCTAAAGTAGACTGTTGGTTGGGTGAATTCAAAGTTCTAAGAACCATGAGTTACCTGTTAATGAGAAATAATCTAGAAATTCAGACATAAAAGGATTTTAGAGCAAGAATCTATATGACTCAAAAAATTTGACGGATACATATTCTGTGACTTGAATTCACCATGTATGATTTCATAGTCCTAGTTATGCTAAGGTAAAACTTTAAGTTACAAAGATTTAGAGCTCTCAGAGTACTTAAAAACTTAAAAAGTTTCAGATTTGCTTGAGTTATGAATGGACTAGTTTAGAAGTAGCTATAAGAAACAGGCGAGTTAACGGTTGCATGATCGTTAACCTTGGTACCAGGTTGCCATAAGAGCCATCTCATAGGTAAGAGACTGGGACCTAGTTAGATACCTGATTCAAGGTTCTTAAGAAACCCACAGACAAATCTTAATTAAGGACTTATTATTATGATATTTCAAATTAGACATTATTGTTTCTCTAGGAGCTATTACATTATGAGCTTATATGATATCAGGTATGAAAGTAATTTGAGAAAATTGTTTTGAGTTCATAAAATGATGATTTGAATAATTTTATAATCAGTTGTGCATATTACGTGGGAATATAACTTATCATGTGCCGATCACATGCTAAAATCGGTTCGTGAAATAGTACTCCAAATGTAAGGTAGGATTTGAGCCATGCATTTATTCTAAAGTTATGTATTTATTTTAAAGTTATGGACATCATTATGTGTTTTCAGATTTCAAACATTGATTTTAGAGTATGCATTGTCATTAGAATTTATGAAACAAGCTAGAGATGTATATATATGTATATTAGTTAGTGTAAAATTATATTTTAGTGGGAGAGATATTGAACTAGGGACTTTAAATTTTGATAAAGCTTACATACCACTACACTAACTTAGTTATTTATTTATATTCCACACAACTAATATATTTCATACTTATATTTGTTTATAAAAAAAATTAATTAAACAATAGTCACAGACTACTACGATTCAATCACATTCATATATGAGAAGTGAGAACTTAGCCCCAACTTAGAAAGTAGAAACCCTAAGGGTCTATTGGTTTGAGTTTTAGTTTTCAATCTTCATTTTTCAGTTTTTCAATTTTTCAGATTTTGTGAAGGAAATATTGAAAATTCTAAAACAGGTAAATTTCAGTTTCAATTTTTATTTCCGTTTTAGCATCTCCTTCACAAAATCTAAAAAGGAAAAAATTGAAAATGAAAGCTGAAACTGAAAACTCAAACGCAGGCCTTAAGCCTCTCTTAGACTCTCACCCCCACACCTCATACTACCCCGCTCCCGTCCTCACCCCCACACCCCTAGGCGCATGAGCCTTGTGCCTGTCATCACATCAACCTCGCATAATTGCCATCGCACCAACCTCAGCCTTGTACTTGTCAAACCAGGTCTAACGTTGCCATCCACCTTATAAGATATGCACCAAGTCTTACACAAGTGTAAATGGATCATTTTTTTATATAAATATATAAATTCTTAATAATCAAATATTATATAACTATATTCACATAATTGGCACCTGTGCAAGTACACACAATTTATATATATATATATATAAATATAGAGGATTAGGTTCAAGTTATGCCGGTATAATTTTAAGTAATCTATACCTATATTACTAATATTTAAGAACTATTAACACGAAACTTATGTCGCTTGTCAACTTATAAAGCATGTTGGAATTCAAAATTTTGAAAATTTTACTAAAAGGGAGATTATTCAAACATGTGATATAAAACTAATTATTGATAAATTTTCTTAACAATCAATCTAATTTTTAAAATTTTAAATTTGATTTGTATAAGATCAAATTTTAAATATTAGTTACAATAAAATTATATTTTAGATAGATAATGCCTATTTGTTAATTAAAAAAGTGTTTGGTAATCTTGAAATATCAGAAACCAAGACTTTGATGATACTACATTGTGCATTATAAATTTTTTATACCATTAGTCATATAATATTTATTTTTTATTAGATAAATTAATTTTATTATTATATTGTAATGCTATTAACATCTTTAATATTTTTATACAATGCCTTTATCATATGGTCATTTCATAAATTAAAATTAAAATTTATTTAATTTTATATGTTCCTATTTATTGTCCTGTATCGCACGTGTTACAATACTAGTCGTTTGACATAATTTCTATGCACATTAAATTTAACGTAATATATATATTTAAAGTGAACCAAAATAAGAGCTACATGATTACATTCTTATTGAAGTTCATTTTTTATAAAATTTGGTACAAATTAGTTTTATGATAGGCAACTTAATACAATTGTTGGATCCAAAAAAAAAAAAATTGTAGAAGGTTATTAATAATGTAACTATTTATAGGACAAAGTTACACTGGTGTAACTTTAAATAAGAGTTATACCATTAAATAACTTTTTATTGAATTAATTTGTAACAAAACGTTAGATTAAAAGTTTACGTCATATGGATCATGCCTATAAATTTTTAGATTAATCTAAAATCATTTGACATAGTTTTTATGTACATAAAAATAACGTAATATATATATTTAAAATTTATAATAATAAGAGTTTCGTGACTATATTCTTGTTGATATAAACCATATATATACACATATACATTAAGAATTAAATTATATGCACTCTCAATATAAAAGATTTTTATATAATTATTCAATCATCTATAGTCACAATGGTCATATTGACGTATTAGTTGACTCTTATACTCACATTGAAAAGTCATACAAATGGCGAAAGTTTGATTTAATGACAGTATAAAATATTTTTATATTATTATTATATTAAAATTAAACTCTATATATTATGATGTTGATATTTATATCTTATAAATTTCATATTTACCCAATGGAGTTTAACTCAATAGAAGTGAGTTGAGTGGACAAATTTTATCCACAAAGTTGGGGATTCAAAACATAAAGAGCTCTCTTAATGTGAAATTGTACTATTTATTACTCTAAATCCCATACACCTAGACTTCTCCATCTAGCCTTTTAATAATTAAAAAAAAGTTAGCATTTATCTACTAAAGTGCCAAAAAATCTTTGATGCAAAGTAGGCAGTTTTCCCTAAGTAAATGTATCTAATGTAGGGAGTGATTCATTTATCTATTGTCACTCCTCATTCATTGCTTTCATTTATAATATTCTTAAATTGTCCTTGATCAAAAAAACTTATTTTGTATGTAGCTGATTTTTATTTTCAAAACTAAATTAAATTTTGTATTCTACCAAAAAAAGGGTCTATCAAAAATTTAAATTTATTGTGATAGAATCTCAATTATTTACTATCCTTATTTATTGTTTTTATTTGTGACATTTCTACATTCTTTTAATTTACAACTTATTTTGTATTTATATTGTATTATTTAAAATTTATATTTAATAATTGTAACAATTAATATTAAACATTAAAAATATTAACTAATGCTTATTTATAGGTCAATAACATTATTTCAAATGTTACGTTGCAGAGAGAGTTACGATAATTCAACACAATTTGTAATCAATTAGAAACTTTTTAAAACTTGTTAGTTAGGCTAAAGAAGGTTCATTAATACATCATATGTGATTTTTAGCAACATTTATTAACAAAAAATATTGTTTAGAAATATTTAAAATATATTGTTGAAAATATAAAATATTGTTAAAAACTTTTAGTAACATTTTTGTATATATAATTTATATTACTAAAGAGTTTTACTAATACCTTTATATAATTAAACAATACTTTCCCGTAAAAAAAATTAGCAATATTTTTTGAATGTTATTAAATTTTAATTATGCTATATTATTCTGAACTAAATAGTTTTTTTGCAATTACTTTACCTTTTGAAAAATTAGTTTCTATATGAACTAGTTTTAAGTTCAAAATAATTATAAAATAATAATATAAAGTTAGTTTTTGCAAACTTTGCTTTCTTTTTTATTTAATTTTAAATACATTGATAGTATTAAAAAAATTTATATAATCATTTAATTAAATAATGTTATTAGCGAATATAAAATGTGATTTACTGGGATTTCACCACACAAAATTTAATTTAGTTTTGAAAATAAAAATTATCTTTTTTTTTAATAGATAAAAAGCTCAACCTTACCAAGGTGGAAGGGAGCATAAGAAGAAATAGCAAGGTTATAAGCAATCCATACAAGAGCAAACATATGCCACACAAAAACAAGAGGCAAGAGAAAAAGCTAGCCAAAACAACACCATTAAAATACAGACACATCAGCAGCAATAGGAACCCAGCGAGACCAACATCTTTAGTATCAAAGCCCGCAAAATACATGAACAATCAGCAGCAAAAGTAAAAATTAGCTAAATATGAAACAAGTTTCTTTTATGAAGGGCATTTTAGAAATATTACAAATAAAAGTAATGAATGAGGAGTGACAATAAACAAATGGAAGTGGCTATAAGGTGAATGACAGTAATTAATGGTTTAGTTCCAAAACTTTAATGATAATGTATGTCAATTGATTAAGGTTTTCTATTACCAACTATTTACAATTTATTCAAGATCTTTTTTTTCCTGGTCATAATAATTTATTCAAGATGAAATCTCTATAAAATATAAAGGGTTTTACTAACCAGTGCTCTACAAGTAATGGTTAAGGGACCCAAAAAAGTAAGTTTTGAGTGAACCTAATGTATTGAAAACTTTTTTTTTTAATCGACATGTATTGAAAACTTAAAAGCTTGGGTTGTCCTTTAAGTTTATTTTAGTTTTTAAATTTATGAAAAAAAAAAAACTAAAACTAAAATTTTAATTTTCATTTTCTTCACAAATCAAAAAATTAAAAATTAAAAACTAAAATTAAAACTCAAAGCAACAACCTCTTATATTTTCCAATGCAAAACCTTCCATTCTTAGATTCCTTAAAAGATAAACCCAAATATAAATAACGTCTAGTTTCCACCTGGGAAAGAAAAGGGAGCGGGGTCAGATTATGCATCGGACAGTCTCAAGCCCAGGCCTTAATTCTGCTTAGGCAGTGTGGCCCAACCTTCAGAGTTGTGACCCAACCCGATCAAGACTCTTATCAATCGATGCATCTCAGCCCACACAAGTCCGACTCAAAAAAAATGCCCACATGGAGTTCCCTACAACAAAAAGGAGTTGATGTTTAAAATAAAATAAAAAAAGAAAATTACAAGGAGTTGAAGCGTACTCATAAGGAAATATAAGTTCCCGACCAAAAAAAAAAAAAAGAAAAAGAAAATATAAGTTAAAATTGTTGACAAAGGAATAAGATTTTAATTTTTAATATAAATTTGTTATACAAACTATTCTCAATAGTATCAAATTTTGGTGAAATCATATATATATATATATATACAGGTTCGGTTCACTGGAATTGCTCATGAGAAGAGCATGAGAATAATGCAATTTGTACAAGAGTTGTTTCCTTAATTAAAACTTGAACCCGTGTTCTCCCCTCCTAACGGGTTATGGATACTTACCACTTAATGTGTCCTTATTAATGATATATAGTACTGTTCACGTAGATGTAAGAATTGCTAGGATAGTTAGAGATTGCATAACAAATATTTAGTTAAAAATACATTATGGCAATAAAAATAATTAATAGTAAATAACTATTAAGAAATAAAATTTTGTTGATTAAAACGAATAAAATTATTAGGCCATATATTGTCATATTTAATTATTTTCATCCGGGTTTTACCGCCTTATAAAACGTCAAATTTTATATGCACAAAAGTACAAACCTGTTTGCCTTTTCGCGCAAATAACTTATGTGCAAAGACGTATGCGATAAAAAAAAGTATTTATTTAATTTATTAAAAAAATAAAATTAAATGGACATATGACGAAGTTGTTTTAATAATGTTATTCAGATATAAAATGTTATTATATAAGAATGGAAATCTCCATATAGAAAAAGATGCAATACCTTGACCTGGGGCATTATTACTATAGTCTTTCTCTCTGTGTAGGTGTTTCCTTTTATGTCTATTTTTCATGTTGAAATACATTATTCAGTAATATTTTTATTTCTTGGAAGAGAAATTCCTGAGAGACTTGAATCTGGTTGGTCTACATGTCTCCCATGAAGTAAGCAGTCAAATTAATTATTTTCTTAAATAGAAGTTACTTAACCAAATTTTCCAACAGTTGATTTTGGATTGCGAATAGAATAATGTCATGTTAAGTCGTTTTCCAACTAAAGCTTTGACAAGTGAAAAAAAATGAAAAAGGATGAAATATGGGGTCTTTTTTTACATATAGGATTTGGAAGTGTATTTATATCAATATGGTATTTCAAGATATAATCCATCAAAGACAAATTTAATATAAAATCTCAAATGGATTCAGTATAAAAAATTGCATTAAATCCTTTTAACGATTCAATGTAAAATGAAAATACAAATTTCATATAACAAATTCTATAAGCAATATAAAGTAAATTTTCCATTATCTCATATTAGTGTAAATTACCTATTAAAACACCATATACAAATTATTTTTCTGAAATATGATGACCTGTAGCCTCTTTCCGCCATCTAATATCTAATATATTTAAGTCGACTAGAAAAACTCCCAGAACAAATTAATATTCGATGAGAGGGTTGGTAAAGGAAAAAAAAAAACATAAATCCATTGAAGTTTGCTTTTGAGATAATTAATCACAAAAGGAAAAGCGCAAAAGAAGAGGAGATCTAAACCGAGGAATCCAACTAGCTAGTTTAATATAGTTGCCGTCTTTATCTCTAGTTGTTTGCACATGACAATAACTTAACTCATTAAATAAGCTCTGATGAAATTACAATATGGTAGGCGGTACCTACCTTTGCTTTTGGGTCGACATATACACGTGAAAACATTATAAGCTTTGAAATTGTGGCGATTGAATTTACGTATAAGCTCCATAAATTAGTATGGTTACCATAATTGTAAGGTCCTAGCTAGATGCAAGTCAATTTCATTTTACGGAAGATAATCGTTTGCCAGTGTTTGGACTGTTGTATGTGACTTGTCTGGTTGGAATTAGTTTAACAAATGTATATGTGTGTGGCTTTGGAGAGAGATAGAAAAAGTTAATAGGGATTATAATTAGGTATTTGAACACAGATTTCTTTTCTTTTTTTGACGTGTATTTATACGTAGTTGCATGAATGTATGTGTTTAGAGAAACTAAAAAAGAATTAAAAAAAACTAGTAATTGATGTATAGCACTACAAGAAAAATGATTTTCAACGACTTCAATAATTAAAGTGTAAATAAAAATATTGTCAAGTAAAATAATTTCGATATAAAGTGGTTGTAAAATACTTATAATCTTTATTAACAATTAGTACACGTAGAAAATATCCAAAAGATATATTTTTAACATGTCCTTAATTAATAAAAGTTTATAAGTATTTTTAACTGTTACTTTATGTAAAATTACTTTTCTTAATAGTATTTTTAATGATACTTTAATTGTAGACAACTGTTGAAAATGTCTATTTTCTTGTATAGTAGGCTACTGCAAACACACCATAAATTTTGCACTTAGACGGAAGAAAAAGAAGAAATAATTTAAGGATCCAATTTCTGTGTACCGTTTCAGTTAGCTTTGGGCATTCAATTTGTTTCTGATTTTTTCCTCTGAATTTGTTGTCGTTTTCTGTTTGTATATGTTTTCTTTTTTTTTTTTTTTCTTTTTTTATCTTTCTGTAGCCGGACGTTTGTTCCTTTGGTTCTACCTCTCTTCAGAGTTTTGTCGATCAGCCTCGTTCTATATTTTCAGTCATCATTGAAAAACAAAGTAATGATTTTTTTTAATTAAAATAAATAAAATAAAATAGAATCATTTTTACCTTTAATAAAATTTGATTTCTAAACGAATTTAACTTCTATTTTCATGATAAGTTCAAACATAAACATAGCTAGATTAATTTGTAAATAATTCAAATTCAATTCTTTTTTCATACACAATGTATGCACCTATTGGGACAAAATAGTTGTTGAAGAAACAGTTACAAAGTCATTTTAATTGCCGTGGTCGCACATTCCATGCTAAGCGTACTAATATATATCCATAAATATAACTAAATATCATGCTAGGCAGTTCTTATGAAAAAGTATAAAGTTATTATTTACGAAAATCCCTTGTTTGAACTTTTTTTTTTATCAAAACATCGACAATTTCAAAAGCATTGAAGTCATTGTAATTCAATGGGATCATAAATAGTTAATAAATCATTATAGACTAAACGGTTTCAATACATCTAGAAATCCTTTTGAAATCTTTTAGACTCACGATTTGCTTGCACAGCAATTATTGTAAGTGAGTGTTCAACCACACCGATTTCCTTTCGCTTGAGATGAAACAGATTACAACAAAGGACAATGTTAAGACCTTTAAATCCCAATATATATATTAATTTGTGTCCCGAAATATTTATTAAGGATAAGTTAGTCTGGCAAATAAATTGTCCTCCCATAACATGATATTTTTCTTGAACACTGTACTATTTCGTCTCAACACATGAAATGATTTGAAAGCATATGATATTAGATTTGATCCTGAGATATATTCGATCAAGATATTTATATGGATAAAAAATCATCGGGAAGATCCATTTAATTCTACACTATTCTTTGTCATCTACTCTTAACTATAGACAATTAAGGTTAGTAACAGATTTATGCATTTTACTTACGAGAATCATGAATTTAAGTTTTTGTGTGATGTTTAATGGAAAATTTCTGAATTAAGTACTTTAGAAATTTCATCAACTTAATTATGAATACTATGAAAAAAAGAGAGCAAGGATTTATTAATTAGTAATGAGTAGCATAAAGGTTTTTAAAACTAATACAGTTACCTACTATTATAAGTGGAATTTAATTTTAATGCACCGATAATGTATAAATATTTTGAATGTAAAAATATTAATTAGTTTTTTTGTTACTTAAAAATATTAGTTAGTTTTTATCTCTTTTTAAACTATTATAATTTTTTCTTTGAGGAGATAATTTAATCTTTTAATCTAACTTTCTTAAAAGATCCATAGTACTATTTTAATTCTTGTGCAATAATTTTAAATGATAGTTGATATGAGATGGATGAAGTATAGATTTATTTTACTACTCAAGTTTTTACTATGAAATTTCGGCCATAGGTGGTCCAAAATTTGGATGGACCATTATTTTTGAGAAAATTATATTGATTTTCTTTGAGGTTTAGTGCATGTAATTATAATCGATATCCTTATATTTTATAAAATTATTACTTAATACTCTTAAGGTTAATTAAAATTACATTAATCTCCCTTATAAATATTGATTTATTAATTTAATTGACAAAATAATAAGTAAAATATTCATTATTATTAATCATACAATTATAATATTTTGGTAATATTTAATATATTGATTAAATAAAATAATTTCTTTTATCACATGGAGATATAAGTTAATTATAATCACTTTTGATAAAAGAGGTATTTCAGTCTGGTGTTGCGTGTTTGGTGTTGCGGTGGACTTTCACAAACTTGGGTTTCATGACTCAAAATTGATTTTTGACTATTTTGCATCATGTCTGGATTTTTATTTTGTTTCTTTTTAAATGGGATTTTGATAATCAAAAGTGATTTTCGCACAAAGTGATTTAGAGTTGCTCATTGAGTTATGTCACTCTAGCATAACAAGACAGGTCGTTTTAAGTTGGTCCTCCGAGTCTTCTAGATCTTGACATGGTCCCACGTTTTATACCGTTAGATAAAATTAAGTCAAGATCGTATAGTGATTTTTTTTTTTTGGCAAAAATCACAAATGAAACCCCGCTTTGACACTTTTTATAATTAGAATATGCTTCTTTTTTGAAAAGAAATTATTGTGAACCGCTTGAAAAAAAGGAGTCGGCAGGGAGCAAATCATACATTCCAATGAACATCCTTTGTCAAAACTTTTCAAGTTTGTGCTCAAATGGGATTTGGACATATTCCCTCTATCATCTAAAAATTAAAAACAAAAACCTCATTCACACTTGTTGCAACTGGTTCCAGATTTCATGGTACTGGTTTTAGCGTATCTTGTTTTTGTCATGTTAGGGTTTTGGGTTATGTTGGATTGTTTTTAATTTTTTCATATCTATTAGTTTTGCAGGTGGGGTGGTGATGAATCTACATGATAGTTTATGTGCATTGGATGACTTATCAAATTATTGGTCGTTGGATGTTTTATTTCAAGCCGATGAGTCATTTGATTAACATACTTTGTGATTGACTGTGGACGATGGACTCCAACTGGAGCAAGTTAAGGTGGGGTCAAATTGAGCTTAATGTAATAATGTTAGTAATTAATGATTCTTAACAGTAAAATTAAAATGATAAAAGGAAAGGAAATGTTTAGAGTGTGTTTGGTTTCATCGTTCCTGTTTTCATTTTCATAAAAGATAGAAAATGCTAAAAAAATACGTTTGGTTTATCATTTCCATTTCCAACATTAGGAAATAAACTCTATTTTCGGAAATTTCAAAAACGTGAAATGTCGTTTCCAATATTTTCATCTTGGAAGTGGTGGCATTTTTGTAGTTTTAGGGACATTTTCTCTTTACTCTTATATTCACACACATCTCTTTCATCTAACACTGCGCTACACTTTCACCCACTGGGAGTGCTTCCATTATGGATGTTGTCCTCTATAGCCAATCTAACAAAGATCTTGTGTCATGACCCGATCTAGGAACGTAATCGGCACGTGAAATCTCATCCCCATATAAGGCTCGGTAATCAAGTCAACTATATACATATTATAAAGGGAAAAATGTACTTTACCCCTGAAGTTTAGCTTGTGTGCAATTTAACCTGACATTTTAAAGTGTGCAACTTGACCCCTGAAGTTAACAGCGTGCAAAATGGCCCTTCTGTTAGTGTGTCATCCAGTTATCTCTGTTAAGTGTCATGTGTCTCTCACATCATCACAAAGGACAAAAATGCCACCATTTAAATTAAAATTTCCATTCCAACTCCACCCCATTGGCTGGGACATTTGCGGCCTGAAACGCGTACACACAGAGAGAGAGAGAGAAGGTAGTAGCCGCCAAGGCTAAAACGAGAGATGATGGTGTAGCGTCCATTGATCTAGCGCTCCTGGGGATGAGGAAGCGACGATGGTATAGGCTCATCTAGGAGTGCTATGGCGGCTATGACATGATCTGAGGCGCAAACCTTGCGATGGTGGAGGCGCATCACGGCGAGGGTTTGGGGCCTTGACTGGTGCGGCATCTGACGACGAGGGAGGAGAAAGAGTGGTGCATAGGAAGGAGGACTCAGCGGTGGTGTGGCACATCCTTGGTAGTGGCACGACGTGAGCTTCAGACCATTGAAGAATGAGAGGGATGTGTGGCCATTCCTGGAGACAAAGAAAGCCAACTTTCTTCTCTATAAGTTCAAACCCCCATCTTCTTCTCTGATCCAACAAAAATTGTGTCTTTTTTATCCTTTCTGTAACTACAACTCTGATCCAAGAACAACAAATGTTTGTGTGCGTTGGTTTCATTATCGTCTTCTTCAATAGACTATAATGGGTATCATTTCTGATCCCAACCCCTTCCTTCTTCCTCACTGTCCTTCTCGTTCTTATTCTTTTTCTCCTTATTCTTCCACCACTGTTACTTGTGATGCCATAAAGGACAAATCCACCTCCTAAATTGTATTAAGAGTCTCAAAGATGTTTATTTTGCTTTGGATTTATTTCGTAGAATGGTTACATCGAACCCTTGGTGGACTAAGTGTGTTTGAGTAGGGGAGGAGTTAGAATGGAAATTTCAATTTAAGTGGGGATAATTTTGTCCATAAAAGTGATCATGTGAGAGGCACATGACACTTAACGGTGATAATTGGATGACACACTAATAGAAGGGTCATTTTGCACGTCTGTAACTTCAGGGGGTTGGTTGCACACTTTAAAATGTTAAGGTCTAAATTGCACACAAGCTAAACTTCAGAGGGTAAATTGTATTTTTTCCTATTATAAAATCATAAAACCATTTAACATAATTATTTTATCTCTAATATAAATCTCTTTTTATTTAAAATCAAAATCATCATAAATAATTTCATAATCAAACTCTAAATCTCTGGCTATAATACAAATATAATGAGTTGCTTTCTGTACAAAAATAATCATGAAAGCTATATCATTGAAATACAAAATAATCTAAATCATGGCAACAAAATGCAAAACTATATCTATGGTCCAGGACCTTGCCCAAGTGTCAATGGAGCACTCTACATCCAAATACAAAACATATACTTCACTCTAAGTGAAACTCACCAACTAAGAACTTTAATGCTGTTGGGGAGGAGGAGGCTAGGAAGGGCAGGAGCTGCCTATATCTGTAAATGGGAAAAAATGAGATGGATAGGTTTCATCTAAAACTAGTGAATGAATTCTCACCGTAGCCTCCTTCATAGGACAACAACCAAGATGCATAAAATCATGATAATAATAACAATAAAACAAGCTCTAAAACATTTTCATATTTACATACATATTAATTCAAAACCAAAAATTTCTCTTAATCATAAGTCAAGGTACTCTAATAGAGAAACAAGGATCTCTGGTTATGTACCTTATATGTAGCATAACAAATTCTCTGGTTATGAAATAAATATGATATAACAAATTATCTGGTTATGCATGATAAACATGGCATAACAATTTCTCTAATTTCTAGGGTTCCTCAAGGACCCAAACTGGATATCTAACTAGGTTCCATCTCTAATCTGGGGTGAGATTGTCCCTTAGGGACAACTCAATACCAAGGTTAACAATTGCTCAACCATTAACTCTTTGTCTATTTCTCTATAGCTACCGTCTAGTTTAAAATCATAAACATTTTCTCTAAAACTCTCATTAGGCTCTACTCTGGGTTTTGAACACTCTATCATATACATATAGCTGCTTGGAAATCATTATGGTAGTCATAAAATCTCTAATTAATCATATTCATAATCTAGCTCTTGATAAAATCATTTTAGCAACAGAAAGTCCCATGAGTTTCTTAAAACATACATTTCATGCTATTTGAAAACCACAATTTCATAAACTTGACAAAATCAATAACAATCTCTTAACTCTTGAAATAGTCTCTAAAATCATGCCATTATGCCAAAATCCAATGAAAATAGCTCTAATGATTAACATAGAGATCACAGGATTCAAACCCACTCACTTAGAGGGGAGGAATGGATGGTATCAACCAGCTAGCTTTGAGCGGGATAATCTCTAATGCTCTCTATTTAACTCTAGATCAACTTTAACAATATTAGGGGAAGCACCCCACTTGACAACAACTGAAAATATAGAAGCACCCAACCCAAGAACATGAGATGGAGAAGAAGAAGATGAAAACCAACTAAATCTCTTACCTTTGAGCTTTGGCGGGAAAAGGATTAGGGTTGGATTGAGAGGAAGAGAGAAAATGTGTTTGGGGATCAAGGGTTTTCAGAAATGGGGTGAAAAGCCTGAGTTTGGGGTATATAAAGGGGGTAAAAGTTCACTCAAGTGAAACTTCATCATTTAATCCTGTTCACGCACCAGAGCACCGCTATAACGATCTATAGTGGTCAAAGCACCCCAAGCGCCATCAGCATACAACATGGGACCGCTCATGGCGGTTGAAGTGCCCAATTCTGCCAATCCAACCCCCTTGGCCGCTATAGCGTCTTGGACCGTTAGAGCGGTGACAATAACACGGATTTTGCTTTTTTTTTTGTCTTTCATGCTTCAAGGCCTCCCTTCGACACAAGTGGGTCCCAAGGACCCTAAGGCCATCCTGAACCATTCTAAGGCCACGTGTACTCGAGACATTACATCTCGTCTGCTAGTGCTAGTCAAATCTTATCGGTCATTACGGACAACGTATGCGACGAGCTATGGTGGTCGTTAAGGATGAATCTTGAGTTTCTATCGAGTAGTGCGTAACAGTGCACTACGAGTCACCAAGAAAGCCATCCAACTTCATCATTGCAATCGTCGTCGCATGTAGTGGCATTTATGGTTGAGTGTTTATGGTTAGCTTGCTAGAAGAAGCATGATTCCATCATGCCATGGGAGTGGTTGTACATTTCTAATATTCCCTAATACCCCTAACCTGGTATTTTGATGAGATTGGCACCATGATATCTTGATTTGAAAAAATTGTTATTGCTATCATTTAAAACATTACATAAAGATTAATATAATGGTCTCAAGCTACACCAAGATATAGCCAGTCATGTGGTGTTGGGTGATAACGATTAAGCCAATAGAAAGCCTCTTGCATTTGACAAGGAAAGAAAAAAATGAAAATGAAAACAATAAAATAAACATATTTTCAAAATCTGAAAATTGAAAATGGAAATAACTTTTGAGAAATGAAAATATTTCTTGAAACCAAACATGCTCCTAGCTCCTATTCCAGTATTGATCCCCAAAAGTTCTATTTCATCAATGAAGTTTTCCTGCATTCTCTCCCCAAACCACCAAACAAACAAACAAACACACCACTTCCAAACTCTTTGCTAAGATATCTACCATGTTAGATCCATGCACAACCTCTAGCCTCAGCACCTGGTTCGTTGGAGCACTATAACAACCATGACAAAGCATTATTAATGTCATGCTTCATCGTTCTATATCACTATAGGAAAAATGCTACTTAGCGATGGCTTTTTAGCGGCGATTTGTCTAACCGTGTTATATTTTTATTTTTTCTCGTCGCAAACTAAATTGATTCATGGCGGTTCAATAAGGGATTAGTGGTGGTTACAATATCCAACGGTTTAAATAAAATGTAATCGCCTAATTTAAAATGGGGGAATTTTAGATTAGGACGTTGTTCTTCTGTGTGTAAGAAAAGAACTCTCTCCACCTAAACTCCACAACAAACATAGTCTGAAACCAAAGGAACTCTCTTCCTTCTAAACTCCACAACAAACACAAGATTTGAAGCGACTAGTCCTGGTCCCTCTGGTCTAGCTCCATCGTCGCCACAGTCCCGAGCATGAGAGCTCCAGAAGCCACACATCACGGCCTCTTCCTCCTGAACGGTGAGGAACACGCACGGCCCCTTCCTCCTCAACAACATGCATGGTTACTCTGTTGTCCCTCCAGTCTGTCGCGCTATATCCTGGACGAGCATGGAGCATTCTTGGAGCCACAACGTCGCGACTTCTTACTCTTGAACAACGAGGAACACACACAGCCTCTTCCTTCACAACAAGACGCATTGTCGCCGCCTCTCCTCTAGATCCACCGCCCGCGTCGCGACATGCAGGGAGGGCTATCAGAGTCTTTGAATCACCTCTCAAGTCACTATCTTTGAACCAAGCTTCTTGCTTCTTGTAAGTTTCTGCCTTTTGTGTTTTATTTTTTTTTTTCCCAACATATCAACTTCTCCAAAAATGTCATTCTCAAGTTAGATAGAATAATGACTTCCCATACTCCTGTGAAGTATGGTGAGTTAGCCTGTTCTGGATTGAATTGGAATCACGTGGAGGTTGGAAATTGTGTCTACTTTGGGAATATGGTAGCTGTCCAGTAAAAGCCCTTTCAAGCTTGCCATTCACATTCTTCCCTCTTTTTGGTCTCTTTGGTTTCTAGCTCAGGAGATAGTATTTTGGTGGTTATCATCCAATTCATCATCTATAGCTATATTGCCGAATTCACTCTTGTTTGAGAACTCTTTGGTTTGGAAGCAGCTTTGGGGCTCGGCTTATGCATAATTGAAGGGTTATTAATTCCTTAGCATTGGTTTTGGGATAGTTTTCCAGATTATTATGATTTAAGTCCCCATGTAGCCTTTCACGTGGGGAGGGGTCTTCTGAGATTATGTTATTATGAACATAATATAGTTATTGAGCTAAGTCAATTAGTTGGAGTTATAGATTCAAAGATGGTCTTGCTTACTTTTACACGTGTGTTCCTGTTTTGCCTTCTCAAAGCTTGTGGATTTGATCAGTATTATTAGTGTTTTTTTTTTTGTGTTGCTATTGGAGTTATACCTTGTAAGATAGCATCATAGAGTCTGTTGATTCCAGTTGTTTTGTATGCCACTAGGAGGTTATGCAATTGTTGGCCTGTTTTTTCTTTTCTACTATTTGCTTGCTATTGTTTTTCTTTTGTTTGTTACATGTATAGTTTATGAACATGGTGGCTTGTTTTTTTTCTTTTCTCTACTTCCACCCAGTTTGGCATGGTTGAACTTTCAGAAAAAAAAAAAAAAAAAAAAGAGTCAAGATTTGAGTTTACAATTTCACTTGTGTGCCGTGAATGAAATCTTAAAATCATATAACGACATCTACTTGGTTGGTTTTGTGATTTTATTATTTTGCTAAAATGGCTAGCTCATAGTATAGAAAATACATTTACCATGTTCCATGCTAAGTATACCTAAATCATGCATTCTAGTGTGATTTGAGTACGTGAATTTACTATGCTTACCTTTATCATAGTTTGGCATGCAGGTGAATTGAGAGAGAGAAAAAAAGAAGAAAAGATTAGTTCCTATACTATTTTTTTTTTTTTGGGTTGAGGTTCTTTCAAAACTTCTACTGTATTCTATCTTAGTTTTATTCTAAGATTTAACCCAAGATCCACTTGCATTTGAATCACTAGCCCATTTATAAGAAGAAACCTTACAAATAAACTGATGAGGTAAATTTCGATTCATGTGATAGGCTAATGAGATAAAATTCTAGTCCATGTTACGCAGTTGTGTAATTTTGTTTTGGGGCCTCATAATGATGCCTTTGGGGTTGAAGCAATGTATATTTCTTTAAACGGGTTTCCTATAGCTTAATATTGGTAAACTTTGTGAGTATTTAAAACTAACATGATTAAAGCATACAAATATCACTCTAATTTGAAAGATTCAAACTAAAATTTTGGGCAGTTGCAAATTTAATTCCTAGCCATATAAAGATGTTTATGTCAAACCAACCTAGGAACATGATCAGCATGTGAGGAATCTCATCTTAGGTAGCCTACTAGGTGACATGTCTCTCTAAATGGATATAATATATATAATATTATACTTAAAATACGATCTTTCTTCTAAATCATTATCATTTTCTCTAATTAAAGCATAATATTTAAATTCATAAAAATTGAGGTATTTAGAATACATAATTCTGAAAGCATCTTCATCAAATCTGTTATTCATAAAAGGGTAAATTGTTCCCTTTTCTAATCACGGTCATAAATTGAAAATAAATATAGCATCTCAAAATAAATGCATGGCTTGGATCTTGCCTACACATTTACTAGAGCCCTATAAAACTAACTTAAGCCTAAACTAAGCCTTACAATAATATAAAGCTCACCAAGGATCACTTGGCTATACACTGATGAAGAAACAGATTTGCACCTATAACTATGAGAGGAAGGGAGATGGGTGAGTCAACGAACTTGGTAAGTGAGTTCTCACCCATCACCCACATGGGACAACTAAGGAACATATGTACACATAATGTAATATACATGTAACAACCATAAACCATTTGATATTTACATACATAGCTAGCTAGGAAAACACTTTTCATTCTATGAATTAATAACAAGCATATCTAAATTCATAATCAATCATGAAGTCATTTTAGCTAAGGGTGCGGAACATTGGAAACAGTATGCTGAACAAACAAATACATATATAATAATAAAAGCTGAAAAATCATAAACTGAAAGATTATACTCAGATCCCTGTCCGGCAAGCTATGGGCACATAACTAGGTCCCATTTCTGTAACTGTTGGGGCAAAACTATCCTCTAACAACTTGGTACCAAGGTTAGTGACCTCTTCATAACCGTTAACTAATTGTCTTTTTTATCTCTACCGGCTAAACTAGTTTGATAAAAACTATAGTTGAAAGGTGGATACTTTGTCCATGGCAAACAAAGCCCTAAATTCTTAATCAGTGAGACCTGATTCATATAACTTTAACAATCTAACTTTAGCATAACTGGCTGTGGAAATTGTGCCCAAGGGATCACCGCTTGTAGGCATTTTGATTTAAGCCCAGAGATGTATTGAAGTTGTTACGAATCATCCTGAATTCCATACCTCTTGGTACCTTAGAAATGAAATTCTAAATTTATATCTTAAGCTAACATATTTTTATATACTTGATAATTCTAATATTATAATTTAAGGCACTGGGGTTTTAAATCATCCAAACTCTAAAATCATAATATCACTTTTGTTCACAAAGCTAATTCGTACTCTGTCAACGTTTCTCTAACATATATAAACATCTTAACTGAATATTTAAAAACATAGCTTGAAATCTAAATCTTGAAAACATAATTGTGTCATAAATCCACAAGAACATATTTTTTGAATTGGCATCTTGCTAAATCATACATTTTACAACAAATCTCTTCATGAATATATAAAACATTTTCATAGCGTTCAACATATAAATTATGGTCCCATGGTTTTCTCAAAATCATACTTTTGCTAGGTTTGGCATAACTTGGAAAATCATGTACATAATATATTTTTGCTTCTAAGATCGTATTTAACAATCATAATACTATAATCATAATCATAATCATAATCATAATCATAATGATGAAACTAAGGTCATGAGTTTAAACCCACTCATCTGGAGGGGAGGAAAGTATGGCATCAACACCAAAGAAGCTCCATGGAGTAATGGTGGCACCAAGGCCTACTATAAAAACCATAAAACTCAAGATCAATCTCTAATAACATCTATATAGCTCTAAAACAACCCTAACAACATTGGGGAGCATCCCCTTGACAACAATGGAGAACAATAACAACCTAAACCTAAGAACATGGAATGGAGAGAAAAGGATGATAAAAACCTATAAAATCTAACCTTTGATCTCCTAGAAAAGAAGGAGGAGGTTGGATTGAGTGGAGGAGATTGGGAGAAGTGTTTGGAGAAGAAGGGTTTCGATTTTGGGATGTAAAATCTAAGTTTGGGTATATAGAGGGGTGGAAGGGTTCATTAAGTGAAATGGCATTGTTTGACATGTTTCTATTCACTGACATCGCTATGGCTTAGCCATTTCCCGTGACCCCATTGATACACTTATGACCGCTATAGCAGTCTTCAACCCAAAAGAGCCCTGACTTACACACTGTGACCGCTATAGCGTGACAGGAACTGGTTTAGCATCTCAGGGTGCTCTTGGCATTTGGGTTGCCTCAACACTCACTTATTTACATTTCTTAATTTTAAGTTAATGTCCTCATTTATTTTACTCTATATTAATTTATATTTATTTTACTTGCCATTAATTTAAAACATAAATATAAATAAGAAAATACCCCCTATTTAGATTCAAATAAAATATCATAAAAATCAAATTCCCAACAAATCAAAATCCAAATTTTGGGTTTTAGTTCAAATCCAGAAATTTTCAAGATTTTCTAAACTTGTGCCATAAAAATGAAACATTTAAAGATTCCATAAAATTCATTAAAAATCATTCTTTCACTTATTTTCCCTCTAGGAACAATTACCAGTACTTTTGATCCCAAGAATGTGCCTCTAACAACAGTCCTCCAAGGAGGTGTAGGATTAGACTTGATAAAATTCAGGATCCATCAACATGAGTGGGTTTGGAGACTGAGGCTATACAAAACTTATCTACTGACACGTGTACCAGTATTCAGTTTATGACTAACCAAAAGTAATAGAACCATTAGCTTTTAGTATAGGAAGCCTGTTTATAAAGAATAAGGTTAAATATGCTAAAGTTATGCCCCTAGAAATGAAATAATCAAGACATGTCGCTAAGATATTCGTTGAATGATTTGGTTTTAATATGTGTGAAGAGAGAGGGATTTTGTTGGTTGCATATTCTATTAGTTGTATTTAAGCTAAAACTATGCATTATATATAATAAGACTTTGTCCTATTTTAAAATTTAAGGTTTGGTACTATGATTGATTAATAATTCTTCACCTTTGTTGCTAGGATTGTCTTTTTTTTTTTAACTTTTCAGACAAAGGGAAGGTAGTGTTAATCTTGTGCTTAGTTTATTTTAAGGGGCTGGTATTATCTTATCCATTATTATGAATATCTATTCTAAACCAAACTTTTGTTACTAATTGCTTGTTCGTCCTGGAGAGTTGTAGTTTGAGTATTCTTGACATTTTCACTATATGTTCCTGGACTAAAATGATGTGAGCAATCCTAAGTAATCTGGAGTTCAAAATGAAAATTGGTTCATAAGTGGACGGTGAAATTGAAAATTGTTAACTAAATATTTTCTTCCATAAAGAATGAGCTTGAAATGAGAACGAACCATGGCAAGAATAAGCTAACTAGTGATATTACAAAATTGTGCAGCAAACTTCGATCACTTGTATCTTAAGTTCTAGAATTTAGATTACGGTGAGGTAAATTTGTTTGAAAGCTAGAAACATGTAGTTTTATTCTGGAGAGTTAGAGGTAAATAAATTTTTATGAAATGGTTAAAATTTCTTTGAAGTCAATTGCATAATTATAGGAGCTAAGTTACACCAATTTTGGTTTCTATATGTTCTTCCGTGATTAAATGGTAGGCTGTACATGAAATCATTTTTTTCTTTCTTTCTTCATTGGAAATATGGAGTGGACCAATTTCACAATACAATTTATCTTCTATTCATAGTTCCAAGTCGCATATGAAGGGAATGAACCAATTTCACCAAGTGTAAGACCGTCTTCCTTAACTAGTCAAAATGCTCAACACCATGATGATCATTCCAACCAAAGCTGAAAATGAATGCATTTGTAATGCCTGGTATATATGTGTCAGGAGACAAGTTTTGTACGGTCTAAGGGTCCCCTGGAAACCGTCTGGTCTTGAATTTCACTAAGTTTGCATCCAACACCTCCTTAGAGGGCTATATATTAGAGTTACATTTTTGGGATCAAAAGTCCTGTAATTGTTCCTAAGAAAAAAATAAGCTAAAGAATAATTTTTAATGAATTTTATAAAATATTTAAACGTTTTGTTTTTGACCACAAGTTTAGAAAATCGTGAAGATTTCCTGATTTGAGCTAAAACGCAACATTTGGATTTTGATGGGTTGGGATTTTGATTTTTGTGATATTTATTTGAATCCAAATTGGGTATTTCCTTATTTACATTTATATTTTAAAGTTAATAGAGAGTAAAATAAATGAGGACATTAACAATAAGTAAGTGTTGAGGCAACCCCAGATGCCAAGGAACAATCTTAAAGGATATAGTTGGAATGCTTGTTACTGGAAAATGATTGATGTAATGCGAGAACAACTTCTTGCATATAATTGCTATTGCAAACAATGAGAATGTTCATGCATGATTATGATATAACATGCTAAAACTTAATGGTGACTTAAACTCATAAGGAAATTTAACATGGTGGTGAAAAGTGATCTTGATGATCCTAAGTCCATGTAGAGGTGGTGAAAAGGTGATTCTTGGAAAAGGGTATTTTAACTATAAATAAGATGCTAGTGACCGCCAACCCCTTATAAAAGTAACTTTAAATCACCTAAGAAACTAAGTAAATGCATTAGGAATCTATTCGAATGATGAAATCTTTCCTTTCTATACCCTCTCCCAATCCCTTCCCCTCCTCGATTCACTCATCACCATTCCTTCTCCTTCCATCCAAATAGAAAGGTTCGTGTTTGTTTGTTGGATTTATGTATATTTAGATATTATTCCATGTTATTACTTGCCATTAATGGATGTCCCCACCATATTTATGGGTTGTTGTATTCTTGATCTCAAACATTGTGTTATGTACAAATGATGTGTTCTCCAATGTTGTTAGAGTTATATTAGAGCTATCTAGAGGTTGTTAGAGATTAATCTAGAGTTTATGGTTGCTCTATGGCAATTGTTGGTGTTATCTCATTTTCAGAGTTTGTTGATATTGATGTCATACCTCTTTCCCCTCCAAGTGAATGAGTTTGATCTCATAGCCTTAGTTCTATCATTATGAATATGTTTTTTGCATGATGATTATTATTTTCAAACATAGATGAATTATTGATTTTGGAAAAACATTACATCTGATTGAGCAAGGTCTAACACCTCAATAGGGCCATCCTCTACCCAAACTAATAGCCCAAAGAGAGCATGATTTAGCTAAATGGTGGGCCACTTTATTGCACCCCTCCTTACATGTGAAAAGGAGCAATTTTCTAGCAACGTGCCTAAGTCCCACATTCACGAGCCAAGTCAAAAAGATAAGACACATCATCCAACTTCCATTGATTATTTCCACTAACTCCAGGCAATCAGATTCCACCTCAATGTTGCGAAAGAAGCATCTAGCGCCAAAGACAAGCCCAGCGCATAGCAACGGCCTCAAGGAGTTGAGCTTCGGATGCAGGGAGATCCTATCACAAGCCCCAACAACACATGTCCTTCCTCATCCCTTATTCCTTGCTCCAACCCCCATTCATTTGAGCCTAACTCGCTGCATCTATGTTTAGCTTGTATTTCCCCTCTCAGGTGGTTTCCATATGGAGTGTTCCACTGGCTGGCCATCTTGGTGATGTGGTTGGTGATTTCCATAGCTTCGCATGAGTTCTAAGAAGAGGTAGTCGCGGACAACGCATTGGTGAGGACCACATCTAGTGGGGTCTCCGATTTCAAAACATAGTTTGTTCGTGACAGCCAAATGCCATAGAGAATGGAGACAAAAAGCTCACCTTCACCAGTTGACAAGGTAGCTAGAGTTTCGTTGATCAGGCCTCCATGTGTTGCCTGGGCCTTATTTTGCTGGATTCGACTCAGGGGAGATTTACCCCAAAGTTGGTTGACCCATTTCCAGTCTCTGAACGCATGGATTGGTGATTCAACCACCTCATTACATCTTGGGCAATAGGTTTAGATCCACACCTTTGTCCTTTAGTCTCTCAAATGGGATTGTGTTTGTAAGAATCCTCCACAAAAAATGCATAACTTTGGGAGGAACTGGCAGTGACCAGACCGCCTTCCATCTTGCCTCATCTCGGTGGGATTTGATGATCTCTCCATTTGTCCTTGACTCATGATGAGTTTGTAAGCTGATTGAACTGTGAAAATCCCATTCTTTGTCTCTCCCCATATAAAGGAATCTAGTAAGTTTCTCGAGCGGGGGATGGATAATCTGATGTGCTTCAAAAGGGAGGAAAATTTCAGAGATCATTTGGTAATTCCACACCCAACCCTCCTCTGTCAACAACTCCTTAACACAATCCCGATTCGCAACTCCCACCTTCGGGCTCCAAGAGCTTATGACCATTCTCATTGGAAGCTACCCGTCTTCCAGATATGAATGTTTTCCCCATTACCCACCTTCCAATAACCCCCTTGCTGAATAACTCCAATTGCAGAAAATGCTCCGCCATGTATAGCTTGGCTGAAACCATAACCACATCAAAAAGTCATTTCTCGGGAAGTATCTGCTCTCAGAACCCGTGTGACTAGTGCCTCGTTATTGTGCAGTAGCCTCCAAACATCGCTTTGCTAGGAGGGCTAAATTAAAAGCATTGAAACCCCTAAAACCCAAGCCTCCCATACTCTTTGGTTCACACAGCTTCTCCCATTTCATCCAATGGATTTTCCTTTCCCCTTTTTTGCTACCCCACCAAAAGTTGCTAATCATACTTTCAATTTTCTGAGTGACTCGGAGGGGCAAGCGAAAACATGCCATGATGTAGGTTGGAATGGCTTGTGCAACTGACTTGATTAAAACTTCTTTCCAGCCTGGACAAAGTATTCTCCTTCCAGCCCTTCAATTTCTTCCAGACCCTCTCTGGACAAAAGCAAAGACCTGAGCTTTAGATCTACCAACAAAAGTGGGCTGACCCAAATATTTGGAATGAGATTCCACTCCCTTAATGTTTAACCATCCTTGGATATCATGTCGTCTATCTGCTGGGCACGTTTCGGCTAAAGGAAATCTCAGACTTGTCCAAGTTAATAAGTTGTCCAGATGCCTTTTGGTAAGAGGATAAAATCTGCTTCAACTCTTATGTTTCCTCTTTGTTGCACGAATGAAGAAGATGCTGTCATCGCAAAGAATAGATGGGTGATCTCTGGGGATTCCTGCAATTTTAATACCATGCAAAGCCCTTTTTTCTCGCGCTTTCATTATCTAGGATGAGAGAACCTCTGCACAAAGAATAAATAAATAAGGGGACAACGGATCACCTTGGTGGAGGCCCAACTCGGGCACAAATTGGTACACGGGAAACCATTTAACAAGATTGAAAATGAGACAGAAGATACACATCTATTAACCAGAAAACCCAAGTGGGGAAGCCCATAATGTCCAACACTCAAGAAAGAAATCCCCATTCCACCCTATCATAGGCTTTAGCCATATCAAGTTTAAGCCCCAGCATACCCTAACTTTCAGGTCTTCCTCCTCATTTAATGAAATGTCTCAAAAGCAACTAAAGCATTGTCGTAATCAGTCTACTGGGACAAAGGCACTCTGGAACTCCCCTATCAAGCCTGGCAAAACATGCTTCAGTCTATTTGCTATTGTTTTAGTCACCAGTTTCATGAGAACATTGCAAAGGGAGATTGGTCTAAACTCCTTTGTATGTGCCTGGCTTCTTCACTTTTGGGATCAAACATAGGAGTGTCTCATTAAGAGGGTTGGGTCAGCACCATTATTCAGAATGTTCAACACAGCCATAGTGATGTCATCCCCTACCACACCCAAAGTTTATGATAAAATAGAGCTTGGCACCCATCAGGCCCTGGAGCCTTTAGGGTGCATTTGGAAAGAGCTCTATGGACTTCCTCACTAGTAAAGGGTGCTGCAGAAAATTGTACATCTCCTGGGAGACACGCCCGCCACTCCTGGAAACACTTCATCATTTGTCTCAATCTATTCAAGCTTAAACAGCTTTATAAAGAAATTAGTCATCACAACAGCTATCTCATCCTCCTCATAGAATATTTTCCCTTCATCATCCTTTATTTTGTGCACCCAGTTACGTTCCTCCTCTGTGATGCCTTTTGGTGGAAAAATTGAGTATTGCGGTCCCCAAGTCTCAACCAATCAGCACGTGATCTCTGGGCCCACATCGTCTCCTCTTTAACAAGTAAAATATCAAGCTCACCTTCCACCTTTTTGTACTCCTCCAAATCCCATCTTCTCGTAGCCTCCTTTCAAGGGCACTTGCTCTCACCTAGTGCTTTAACCTCTTCTCCAATTTCTTTAGTGGAGCTACGTCCCCATCCATCAAGAGTTGCCAGAGTACAAGCAATTTTTTCCTTAACATCCACTGCCATAATTCCACGCATAATTTATTTTCTCCATAAAATCGTCCTCCATGAGCCAAACTTCTTCAAACTTCTTAATCATGTGCCTATGGTGGTGGCGTCTAGTTCTCTTCTTTATCGTGAGGAGGGATTGGGCGGTGATCTATCATATTTGGTATATGGTGGACAGATGCTCAGAAAACAAGGTCTTCCAAGTATTCGCCAAAGCCCAGTCGAGTTTAGCTTTAATCATGTTGGCCCCTTGTTGGTTATTACACCAAGTATATCTACTTCCTTCACTGTGTATGGCCTCCAAAGAATAGTCCTGTAACGCCTCTAAAGCCGGTCATCATGATGTGGCTGGGTGGGGCCCTCCAGTTTGTCCTCTTCCCAGTATTTGATTAAAATCTCCTATACAAAGCCATGGACATATTTGTTGAACTCCCAAGTTGCGAAGGAGCTCCCAGAAGATGTTTTCTATCATTTTCAGGAAACCATAAACACCCGTAAGTCTCCACCTTGAATCTACTTCTCCACCATTCACCATCATATCAATATGGTTTGGGGACATGGAAAGCACTTCCACATCCCATTCATTTTTCCACATGCACGCTAGTCCTCCACCCTTCCACGCTTAGAAACACGACAATCAACGACAACAATGTTCGGATATTGTGCCAGGTACCTCAAGTTTTGCATCTCATGGGCCTTCTTTCTCATATCCATCAGGAAAACGAGGTGGATCTTTCTGAAGTAGAAGCTTCTTAAGGGCACGACTGCTCGTTGGTTCCCAAGCCCCTGGCAGTTCCAACTTATGCAACTCATTGTTCTCGCGGGCTGTCCCAGGCCGGCCGCGCTATTTCATTAGAGGTCACCGTTCTTCTCTTTATACTAGAACCTGGATCATCCACCTCCATCGCCGTCACTCCTACACCTCTTTTCTATTCCCTTACATGCATCATCATTGTTCTCTTTGCCTCCAACCTCCTTGCGCTCCACCTCGACCCTCTTCCACTTTCGTTGGGAGTGGCCGAGAGGTGGCTGCCTTTGCATTAGTGACATCTTCAAGAGCTCGTGAAACCCTTTGGACTAGCCACACTAGTGTGTCCTTCCTCCAAAGGCTTTCCTTGTACCCCTAGGCTCTCGGCAACAACATCACGCGCCACCTTTGCATCATTCTCAAGGCAACTAGAACTACTATTCCCATGCAGAGAGTTGCACTGCGTAACCTTATCACATTCTCCTTGTACTTCGGAGTGGGCTCCCTCCATTGCCTTAGATGGTTCTTCGAATTTTCCCCCATTGATAAGTTCTCTAGTAAAGCTTGGAGGGCTTCAGAAGACGGTGCTTTAGGCTTGTTTTTATGTTTTATGGGGGCTTCGTTGTCTCATAAGTGGCCTCCTTCTTACATTGTTTATCTGGCACTCTCCATCCCCCAGAGAGGCTTTAATCCATGGCCCAAACTCCTTGGTTACATCTTCCTCGGGAGCATGCTCGTTTAGGGTGGTGCACTCTCATTCTTCATGCCCCATTACCTCGCATATGTAGCAAAATTGTGGTAGTCGCTCATAGCGGAAGTCCCACCAGAAAATCCCATCCTTTTTGCTCCCCACATTCACTCCTATCATCAAAGGTCGCGAAACCTCCATTTCCACACATGCCTTGATGATGGTACCTTGAGAGTTTGGCATCTCAAATATCCCAATGTTCGTCACAGCTCCCATCATCAAACCAAGTTTCTCTCATCCTCTTTGTCCTACAATGAGGCGGTATACCCAGAATTGCACCCATAGTGGCACCCTGGAGAAGTTGCGGTCGACGCCCGTTCACGATCCCATGGTTGTAGCAAAAGCCATGAGTTCCTGAAAATCCAAGGTGAGCCTTTGAGTGCCCTTGACATGGTTTTTTTGTCCTGGAAAAAGAATTGGAACAAAGGCCCCTTGACTTCCTCTACTTTAAAACCAGGGGGGTTCCCCAAATATTCGATAGGGCCTGTTGAAGGCTCCTCTTCCTGATCGTTTTTGACGTGATCAGTTTCCCTATAAGGCTCTTTTCACACTCCGCAACTCCCTCTTCCATATCTTCCTCATCAAACACAACCAGCATGGGTCCTCGCTGTCGCTTGTTCCTTAGGACCACTCTCCACACCTACATTATTTCCACTCGAAGACGCCATCAACGTGACTATGTCACATCAAAGGGAATGATACGCGGCACAAGGTGTATTGAGAAACCACGACCGTACCAGGTACGATAGACAAAGAGACACTGCACGCGCCTCGAGAAAACCCTAGCAAAGGGTAGGTTTTTGCAAAGGTTAGCGCGAGGAACGATACCAATTTCTTGCATAATGATTATTGAATATGAGATTTGAGATAAGAAAAAGTATAGAAAATGATTTTAGATGATTATGTTAAGCTAGAAAAATTATGATTTATAATGATAGCATGAAAGAAGGAGTTTTCCAAAACCTGGGACCATGATTGCTGTGTTTTGTGTATGGAAAATATTTTATGTGCTAATGAAATGATTCCTGGAAGAATATATGATTTTATTTAGTTGCTATTCACTACAGGAAATAGTCTATTACCCGGATTTTATTGACGGATTTTATGGTGTTATCGATGAATTTTGAGTTACCAGAATTATGACGGATTTTTCAACCGGTAATAACGTAGTCGGTAATCATTCCCGGAAATGTCCATCAAAAATGTTACCGGATTTTTCACGGTTTTTTTTTAAAAATAAGCCGATAATGGGTACGAAAAATCGCAGGGAAAATTCGTCCGCATAAGAATATTCAGAGGATTTATTCGCATTATCAGATGGATTTTTGTCGGTAAGTTTTTCAGTATTTTATTTATCGAGAAAAATCCGTTGATAATATTTTAATTTAAATTTCACATTTTTTTAAAAATATAGCGCGGAATTTTTTCAGGCAATTTAAAACTGAATTTTTTTAAAAAAATCTAATTTTATTGACGAAAAATTCGTCGGAATTAGATTTTTTTATTTTTATATGTAATTTTATTTTTTATGTTTTATTTTATCAAAGGAAAAATTCGTCGGTAATTAACCTTTTTAAAAAATTATTTTGGCTTGTAATTTGAATGTTCCTGATTTTTATCAGCTTATATTTTATTTAAAGCTAATTATAAATATATAAATATATTTAATAATGAAAAACTATTAAAAAATACTTAATAAATAGAAAACGCAATAAATTTAAGTCCAAGATGTAAAATAGATAAAGCTGTCAAAAGTCTACAACGGAAATATAAATAGTTCAACATAGAAAAAATAAAGAAAAAAAATAACTCAAATCAAGAGAAGTTTCAGAATTATCAACATCGTCGCATCACCATCACCATCATCATCATCATCGATGTCTGGCGGGGGAGAGGAGCCAGCCCTGCATCTTCTTCCACAAAGACACCATTTCTTTCTTCATCTCTTCCTCAATCTCATCTCCTTTTCCTTCATCTGCTTTCTTATTTCTCTCCAAGGCCTTTTCCTTGTCCTCCATCTTCTTTTGCATCTCCTGAAACTGACGTTGTCTCTATGCATCCTTCTCTTGCATACGATGAAATTCCGCATTGAAAAGGTGAACTTGCTCGCGACCTCACCATCTTCGGCGGTGGACCAGTGCCTGTAGATGCGCCAGTGATAAAGGAGAGGATAAACTACTAGTATAAAATGACTCCATGCCATGGATGCGATTCTTATAAGGAACACCAACTACCTCTTGCCATAGTTGGTCCCCATCAATTGATGGGCACTCCTCACCTACTAATTCTCGCTCCCACTGGGTCGTAGCCTCCTGATAGCGCTCATAAGCATGCTATAAGAAAATAAAATTAATTAAACATCTATCAAATATATGAAGTAATAAATTAAATATATATACAAATAATAAGTGCTCAAAACATATATACCCAAACATTTTCTGAGCAAGTATCAACCCATGTCTTGTTTGCCTTGCGCGTATGAGTCTTTCTGATCAACTCACTATGTGTGGGTGGCCTCTTTAACTCATTAGCCTGTATTTTGAATGAACATTGATGACATTAGTAACTGAAAATATAAATTTAACAAGATTCATGAAAAAATGTTTAAAATAATGACTAAACCATCTGGCGACGTGTAGACTTGATAGTAGAACCACCACAATGAACAGATCCACCCTTTTGCGATGCTCTGCTCGCCTTAGCCTTCAAAGACTTTTCTTTAAATTTCTCACTTCTCCAATATTGCCACAAATAGTCTAGGCTAGCTTGATTTATCCACCTAGGGTTTCGTCGCCGTTCTTGGATGTCAATGTACATGTCTTGCAGCCTGTGAGGCCCTGGATTTGAAGAGCTTAAACATGTAATCTTCATCTTTGGGATATATGATGAAGTGGCTCTACACATACACATGGAAATGAAAAAAAATGGTAATTAAAAGTAGTTTATAAAGTAAATCACACATTTTCGTAGTAATTATTTTATTTTGCCTTCCACTCGGAAACCGCGCAACTTCTCATTCTTCGACAGCTTGCCAAATGACTCAATCGGTCATTCATACAGTTTTTGGATGGTGTGTGTCACCTCGTGCATGGCCCGTGTAGCTGGATGCCAACTGCATAGCAAATAGTACAAAATAATGTTATTATATATCAAGAAATTGTTCAAATTATTATAACAAGATTCATGAGTTGAACAATTAAATTACTTACCTTCTTACCGAGACGTACAGCGTACCCGTTGCTCCCCTGTGGACCCATGTCCTAATTGCCTGCCTTGGAGCCACCACGCCTCGCTTCCTGCACCCCTTCTGATTCATGTGTGGGGTAGGGGATCTGCCGTGGTGGTGGTGGTGGTGGAGGTGAAGGCACGACTCGGTCACATGCCTAGGAGTAGGGACCATGGTAAACTCCTAATGGGCACGGGGTGGTGGCATAGAAGGGCTAGAAGTGGATGTGTGAGCCGCTGGTAGATGCCGAGTGGGATGGGTGATTGTCTGATTATTTGGGACACCCTTACCCTTACCTTTGCCCTTGTTTTTCCCTTTAGGTGCCATATCTGAAAAAGAAATAACAATGTATTACAAACCAAATAATATGATAATTTAAAATAAAAAGATAAAAAGTATGAGAGTAGTAGATACAAAACATTTAATCTGAAAGAGGAGGACTATCTTCATCATTCTTAGTCTCAACATCATCCTCAAACTCATCTTCCTCGTCCTCCTCATCACTACCATTGCTTACGTTGTGTTCACTCACTAATTGATCATTGGAAGAGTGAATTATCTCAACCTCACCTGAATCGGAACGTAAACTTGGCAATGTTCCTATATCAATGACTACTGAGAAGTGACTGATCATTCACTTGAAAAGCATCATCAGTAGTTCTTCAACCTCAACTCGACCCCTAGGTTTAGTTTTCATGACCATCTTCCAATCCTTTCTGCACTTACCAAGGTATGATACATAATATACCTATCTTGCATTTTGAGCAATAATGAAAGGATCATATATACCGCATCTCTTCGTATGATTCACCTTGGTAATTTTATATTGGTTGTGTATGCGTGTTTCAAGACGTCTTAGTCATACCAATCACAACTGAACAACACTACCAATTTTTTAGGTCCATCACCCACATATTCAATCTCGGTATTTGTTTGATTACTCTATACCAATCACCCTCCCCACTACTTGCATCCCTCTGACACAAACCGCACTATTGTTTGTTGTTTTCCCTTGGCCCCATTCAAATGTATGAAACTTATATCCATTCACATAATACATTGGCCAACTGTTGCTTTGTTAGTAGGACCCCAACCCAAACTTTGTAAATAAGGACATGAAACATTATTGTTTTTATCAAACACCTACATGAATAATTGAAATTCAAACATCAACACAAAAGATGACAACTAGAACATGTGTATGGTTTTGGATCAAATGGTTACTAGAAAGTGAGGTCACATACAAATGATCTGAACCATGCTGGAAATTGTGAAAGGGTGTATCGCTCATCAACTTGTTCAAAATACTTGTAAATTAAATATTGCAGGTAAAATAAGATTTGATTTATGTCAGGGAATCAACAATTGAAAGTAATACATTAATATCACTTACGTTTTAAATGGTTGCACTTCATCACAGTTGATTAAGATATGCAAATGCACAGCATGTTTCTCTTTCTGATAGCCAATGGGGTTTGGATTTTCCAGCTGCACATCAGGCTAATTGAATATAGACAAAGTATGTTAAATTGAACTTTCACCCTCATCATCATTTCGACCAACCCTTGTTCGTCTAGATTGAACATGTGGCTCAAAGTAATATGAACAAAAGAAAGATGTTTCTTAGAGATATATGCCTCACATATGGAACCTTCTACTTGAGCCCTATTTTTGACAGTTCTCTTGAAACTTCCAATATTTCTTTCAAAGGGATACATCAATCTGTATTGAACTAGCCCACATACCCGTGCTTCGTATGACAAGTGTTCGGGCAAGTGTTCCATAGAATCAAAGAAGGGAGGAAATATTCTCTCTAATTTGCACAGAATTATAGGGATGTTTCTCTCCATAATCAAGAGATCTTCAACCCTTAGTGGACGAGCATAGGTCTCTAAAATATTGACTCAACTCAGTTAATGACTTCCAAAGAGGGAGAGGCAATTCTCTAAATGCAATAGGAAGTAAACACTCCATGAATACATGACAATCATGACTCTTCATGCCAAAAAATTGTCCTTGTGCAATATTGGCACATCTACCCAACTTAGAGGCATAACCGTCAGGCATT
Source organism: Dalbergia oliveri (assembly GCA_030441495.1). Classification (NCBI taxonomy): domain Eukaryota; kingdom Viridiplantae; phylum Streptophyta; class Magnoliopsida; order Fabales; family Fabaceae; genus Dalbergia; species Dalbergia oliveri. Next base: position 47,015,856 of record JAMLFY010000001.1, read on the forward strand.
CTCAACTCTTGCATCCACCTACACACAGATTGCTTCTGCATAGAGGTTAGTGCGTAACTCGCCTTCGCTTACACACACGCCATCTGGTAACTTCTGGAAACTCAACTCAGATCTCTTACAATAATCTGCCAAATCTTTCCTTGCTTTTACATTGTCCTTAGTCTTATCATTGTCCATCACAGTGTTTATGATATTATTACACACATTTTTTCCACATGCATTACATCAACACAATGACGAACTAGATTATCCCTCAAATAAGGCAGCTCTCAAAATATACTTTGTTTGGTCCAATTATGATCTATCCCATATCCTGGAAATCGTATGGATTTACCTAGTTTATTTTTGGAAAGTCTCTAACTCTGCCAAACTTGATTACCCTTAGCCTCAAAGGAGGCTCATCACATTCAACCGTCTTCTTTTTAAATGCGTCCTTTTTACCCCTAAATTCATGATCAAGGTCCAAAAACCTCAATGACAATCAAACCACGAGTTTTTCGACCATGTTTCAATGTGAATGTCTTTGTATCCTCCATACAGATTGGACATGCCAATTTTCCTGCATCATCTAACCTAACAACATTCCATAGGCCGAAAAATCATTAATAGTCCACATCAATGATGCCCTAAGCAAGAAATTTTGTTTCGTAGAAATATCATAAGTTTATACGCCTGAATACCACAACTCTTTAAGCTCATCAATCAATGGTTGGAGGTAAATATCATTCTTGGCTTTGGGATTATTGGGCCAGGGATTATACAAGTTAGAAACATGTAAGGATCTTTCATGCACATTTTATGAGGGAGATTGTACGGTGTAACAACCACAGGCCAGGAGGAATAAGGTTTGCTAAACTGATTATTGGAATAAATTTGTCTGCACAAAGCCCTAACCTAACATTCCTAGGATCGCAAAATCAGGATAAATTAGGTCAAAGTGTTTCCATGCTTCACCATGGGAAGGGTGGGTCATGACACCATCATTTCTCTTATTCTCAAAGTGTCATCTCATATGAGAAGCTCAACTCATTGAAGCATACAACCTCTTTAATCTTGGAATTAAGGGTAAATAGTGCATTCTTTTATAGGGAACATCCTTATATCTTCCATTTTCATATCTTTTTGGTTTGAACATAGGGCTTTCACAAAATTTGCATTGGGTTAGGTATGCATCATCTTTGTAGTACAACATGCATCCCTTCAAACAACAATCTATTTTTTCTGTTTCAGCCCGAGTTTTGAAACTAATTTCTTGGTCTGATAGAAATCCTTTGGAAGAGAACTAGGTTATGGACAAATCTCACTCATCAATGTTGCCCACGGTCAAACGAATTTTGACTTTGGTTAGCTTCTGACTTTATAGCTAACATCCTAACCGCTAGAGACAACTCAGTGTACACACCCTTCCCATAGAGGGCCTTTACAGCCTCCAATAGAGAAAAATTTCTCGCCTTAGCATTAGGAGCCTCGATAGAAGGTTCATAATCTGCATAAATTTGAGGACCAACTGCATTATAAATATTTCCTCATATCGTCTAGAATTATCCTCCCAATTGATATTTCCGTGACATGCTCACCAATATTAACTCTACTTGAACTACCTCCAACATATGTATTTTCAACACTAGCATGTTCAAAATTTTGTGTGGCAACTTCCCATGCATAGTCCAAACCCAATAATCCGCCATAAAATCATCCTTATACAGGTGATACCTAATGGTGTCCATATCAAAATAATTCCTACATTTGCACCTAACACAAGGACACCTAACTTTTTTCTCATTCATAAATTGTACTATTGACAAGCCACCCTTACAAATTGTTCAACTCCCACATAAAATTCAGGTTTGATTCCCTCGAACTGGGGTGCACCCGTCATACATCCATAGTCTGTTTGCGGAACTCATGGTTCTTGAATGTGTAATTTAACCTAACAAATTCATTTAAAGTTTTCCAAATTAAAATTTTATTTAATAATAAATATTTCTCAACAAACCATCTTCTAAAAATAAAACTCTTTTAAGCAAATAGTCTATGTTCTTTAACTTAACAAAATTTCGCAGCACCTCCCCCTTAGATTAACATTCCACTCTTTAAATTAAAAAGAAAAATTTTGACAGAACCTCCCTAAAACTAAGACATCCTAAAAAAATTAATTTCAATATATACATATATCAATCCATCAAATAAAATTTACAATACAATCAAACGTCTGTGCTCTTTAACGTAACAAAATTTCGCATCTCCCTAAATTAACATTCCACTCTTTAAATTAAACAAAAAATTTGACAGAACCTCCCTGAAACTAAGGCATCTCAAAAAAATTATTTTCAATATATATATATCAATCAAGTCAAATAAAATTCACAATACAATCAAACAAACATTTGAAGATCTTAAAACCGTTTTAGAGCACACTCCCTTATGACATCACAACATGCATATCCTGTAATCTCCGCATACATAATCAATCTCCATAGCAAACAATGCAAACAAGTCGGGAAGGACCTCTACGCCTTCCCCCTAGTCATGCAATCTCATTGTCCTATAATTCTATCTTAGAAATCATAAGTTTCTATCCTAACAACAAATGTAATTAAATAAGGAGAAATGGTTACTTACATTACCTTAAAAAAGACAAGAGAATTATATGCTCCACCAGAAATGTTCCAAGCGGACTTAACACTCTCGAACAAAATCAGATCCTAAATATGGAAAAGAATGATGAGAATACGACCCAAATAACTTAAAACAAATCAATAGTTTCATGATTCACATTTGGATTTAATACCAAATACACTAAGCCAAGCTCATTATTCTAAAAATTATTCCAATTCAAAAGTTTTGAAATTACACAAATCCAAACTTGGTTCAACCAAACCCCACAACTAAATAGATCCAAAATCCTTAAGCCCAAATTAACAAGAAAATATCAAACCAAACCATATCAACAAATAAACAATCCAAATTTCTTCTAATCAAAATTATCAAACCAAAAACTAAAATAAAACAAATACCACAAAATAAGAGAACCAAATTACACTTGAAAAAAAAATCAAACAGTGTAGTAATATCAATAAGAGAGGGCAGCTTACCTTCTTCTACGGTTGGCCGGCGAGAGGAGTAGCGGATTAGATGGGAGGCGGACCGAGGGCCACGCGGTCATGGTCGCGAGTGGCGCCTGGGTAGCGAGGGGCGCAGAGGTCGCGCGGTCTCCGGGGTTGAGGGGTCACGCAAGCCGACATCGGGGGTCATACAGTCGCGGAATCGTGCCATTCACGGGTTGTGAAATCGCCTGAATCGTGGTCGCGAGGTCGCGTGCGGTCGCCTGTGTTCAAGGATACTGCCAGCGTGGGCCGCCCGAGCACGCCCGTCCCACGCCCACGTGCTGGGTTGCTTTCCCGCTGGTTCGTCACGAGAGAGAGAGAGAGAGAGAGAGAGAGAGAGAGAGAGAGTGTGTGTGTGTGTGTGTGTGTGTGTGTGTGTGTGTGTGTGTGTGTGTGTGTGTGTGTGTGTGTGTGTGTGTGTGTGTGTGTGTGTGAGAGTGTGATGAGAGAGTGTGATAGAACATATGAAGTCAAATTACCGCGGATTTTTCCTTGGTAACAACAAATGTTATTTTTTTATTCGCCAAAAATTCCACCGATAATATTATTTTTTAAATAGATTTATTTTCATAATTAGTTACCGATGAAAAAATCCGTCAGGTAATTTCTGTGCACATTTGGCTCCAAATGGTGCAAACTTTTTCGATGGATTTTCCGTCGATAATTCCAGAGGTAACTGTCTTTGTAGGGAAAAAATTTTTCTTTTTTTTTTCACTATTTCTACGGTAAATCCGTCGAAATACCGGTGAAAAATACGTCGATAAAATCCGTCTAACTCAAGTGTTTCTTGTAGTGATTTTAACAAATATGTTTTAAGAGTTATGGTATCATTATGTATATACTCTAGACTTTGGATTTTAGAAATCGTTTTATAGAAATGTTAAGTTAATTTATTATAAAATTTATATGAAAGAGTTTTGAGCCTAGAGTAGAGTATGGAAGAGAGTTTTAGAGAAAGGAAATTCGGCTATTATGTTTATGAACTCTAGTGTTCAAAATTATGATTTTAGATTTATCAAGTATATGAAAAGTTATGTTAGCTTAAAATTTGAATTTAGAACTTCAGTTTTATGGTACCAAGAGATACGAATTTCAGTATGATTCATAGCAACTGCGAATATATCTGTGGGCTTGAAATTGGAATGCCTACAAGCGGTGATCCCTTGGGCACAATTTCTATAGCCATAGTTATGCTAAAGTCAGATTGTTAGAGTTACATGAATCCAAAACTCTCAATGTACTAAGAATTTAGGGGCTTTGTTTCGTTAGGGACAAAATACCCATATTTCAGTATGGTTTTTGTCAAACTAGTTTAGCTGGTAGAAATAAGGAAACAGAGCTAGTTACGCTGAAGAGATCGTTAACCTTGGTACCATATTGTCTAGAGGACAATTTCGCTCCAAGGTTATAGAAATGAGACCTAGTTAGGTGCCCACAGGTTGTGAGAGGGACTATTATAATTTCAATAGGTGCTCTTGTCCAACAAGGACTGATCACCACTTTACAATTTATGATTTTACAGCTTTATTTATTATATATGTATTTATTATATTCAGCATCCGTTTTTGATGTCTCTGCACCTCAGTTAAAATGATTTCATGTTTGATTATAAGTTTAGAAATGCTTGTTTATAAATCTACGGAATGAAAAGCTTTTTCTTAGCTAGTTATGTATGTAAATATCAAATGATTTATGCCGCTGCATGCATATTGCATTATGTATATATATGTTTCTTGGTTGTCCTATGTAGATGATGGGTGAGAGCTCACTCACTGAGTCGTCAACTCACCCTTCTCCCTTCCTTTCATAGTTCAGGGACAAAAGTCGTTCGATCACGTCCAGGAGTTGCAATTATCCTTTGGTGAGCTTTGCATTTATGTAAAGCTTAGTTTAGGTTTATGTCAGTTTTAGAGAGCTCCATGTTTTGCAGGCGAAATTTGAGCCACACATGTATTTTGAGATACTGTAATTATTTTCAAAGTTTATGTAATTCCCTAATTGCATTTAAAGATTTAAGGTTGGATTTCAAATTTTTGTTTTCGATTAGATTATGTATTTGATCAGCTATGTAGTATAAATTAGTTTGCACGAGTTAAGAGGTTTTGAGAATTAAGATTAATATCAAGTGGTAAACTAGATTATGATTTCATGATTAGCAGATTTGTTAAAAAGGATTTTCAAAATTTGAATATTAAATACTTCAGTTTTCATGATTTGAATATTATGTTTTGAATAGTGAAATGGATATTGATTTGGGAAGAAAATCATTATTTTAAGTATTATATTATGATAAGTTATGCATTTAGAAAGACACATCACCCAAAAAGCTTACATAGAGATGAGATTTCTTACGTGCCCACGTTCCCAAATCGGATCATGATAGCATCATAGGCTTTCACTTGAGACGGTTTTCTTTTATGTTTTTATGCTCTTTTAGCTTTCACTTTTGAGACACTTGAATTGTTTAACTATTATTTAATATTATGTTATGACATTTGACACAAGGGTTGTTTGTTTAAAAGTTTAAGAATTTCTATGCAACTTTCCTTTTTGTTCATGATTGTTGATTATTAGTGTTGTACGTGATACTAATTAGTGTTTTTGACTTGTATGCTTCAAAATAAAATATTGAAAAGTGAAAAAAGAGCGTTTAACAGTGGGTTTTTTTCGGCGTTTTGAAACTACTAGTAGAAGGGATAAACAAATGTGCAGTGATATTTTTTGTGGCAGTTCAAAACTTTCAGTAATTGAAATTTGCGGTAGTTTTAAACTACCAGGAAGCGAGATAAACAAATGTGCATAGCTTTTTTGCGGCTGTTTTAAACCACCACTAAACATAATAATTTGACACCAACCACACATTTTGTGATAGTTTGTAACTGCTATCTTGAGAAAACCACGATGTTACAACCGTTAGTAAACCTATTTTGTCACTTGTCGTTCAGTAGTTGCTCCAAATTGCGCTAAATAGTTTAAGGACGTCGTTATCCACGATGGTTTCTAACCGTCGGTAAATACTTTGCAGCGGGTGAAAACCGCTGAAAATCCAATAAAAACCACCACTAAATACCTTTTTTTCTGGTAGCGTATGGGTTTAGCTTAGCCCAAAAATAATGTAACACTTGGAAAACAAAATGAAATAAAAGGGTGGCGAGCTTCTCTCCAAATTTAATTTCAAATAGGAAAAATCCTGACACTACTGGAAAAGCATCACCTCCAGATAAGTAGCAAATCTAGCAAGATGACTTTCCTAACAAATAAATTTAGAGTATGACCGTCTTAGGAAATATAGCTTCTTTCTCACTTACATGGTGGAGGGGTTATTTAGCAATTAAAATAGAGGATCATGATGTGGCTAGAAAATATGTCGGACGACTCTTAACACGACCCAACAAGACAAATGCCTTGGGTTTGAAACTTTGGATACGTTAAGTTAAAACTCGATTGGAAGAGCTCAACAAGGATCCATATGTTATGCTTAATAGGATAGAGCCTATTAGAACAAGATCTACTAGTATAAAGTTTGTTAAGATTCTAATATTATTTACTACTCAATCTAATATTAAAATATTAAAAGCTATTAGGTCTATTGGTCTTTAGATTGAATTAAGTTATATAGTATTTTGATGTATAATGAAATTATGATGTCCACATTTATATAATACGATGTATACACATCAAATAACAAATAAATATATAACATAAAGGGTTAACTTATTCTATTATATCTAATCTAATACAACACTTACCAAATACAACCCTAAGCCAACACAAGCATAAATTAGTCTTGCAAACAAATTTGCACACATAAAACCAAACACACACTATAGGTATGTGTGCGCGAGCATTTTGGTTTTGTGACGCCTATTTGGTTGTAGCAATAATATATACAAACGAAAAGTCTTTCTCTCGAAGGCAGACCCGTTTCATCAATCTATATCATTAGTCGTTGGAAAATGGCATATAATCTACCATATCATGTTCCTTGTCCGCAGCACAAAGAGTGATTATTTTAATTTAGGGTTAAGTACATTTTATCCCCTGAATTTCAGGTAATGTGTAATTTATACCATGACTTTTCAAAATATGCATCATAATATTATGAAATTTTCAAACTATGCAAAAAAAGAAACCACCTACTTTTCAAACATTACAAAACTTTAAGTCATAATAAGTGTCAAGTTATACACGATAAAAGGGGTTAATTACACATAGAATTCATAGACAAGGTGTTGGGTTGCACAAATTAGAAACATCAAGGGTTAAGTACACATAAATCTTACCTTCATTAGTTGTCAAAATTATAATGAGGGATATTTTACATAATTTAAAAAGTTTAAGGTATCACAATACATATTTTAAAAAATCAAAATATAAATTATACATGACCGAAAAATTTAGTGAGTAAAATACATCTAGGCCTAAGATTTGTAGTCCCTGCGGGCTTAAGGTAGCAACTAGAAATTGAGATGTGAGTTGATAATTTATATTGATTTGATTTGAATTAATTTGATTTGATTTATAAAATATAATTGATAAATCAAATCAAAGAGATTGGTCATTGTGTATAAATCAATTTAATTTGATTTGACTAGTATGGGCTAATAAGGTTCTAAGAGATTAGTCATTTTGTATTTTGACTGCAACAGCCAGCATTGCTGGAGCTTAAGAGGAGGCCAAGGTTTGGTAAAAGCATTGGTATTTCTGCAGAATTCAGCAACGTGAAATGGACCTGTTATGCTGATTGGCCGAATAATTTGAATGCAAATTCTGGTTGCTATTGGTGGAGTTTGTTCTAGGAGTAATTTTACCAAGATTTGATTGGCCCTATATTATTTGATTGTGATGTAACGAATTCTTATACTCTTTCCGTTTTCCTTTATTTGTGTGAGGATGTTTTCCTTTTTATCTCTTCCCATTATGGCTGGGTCGAGATTTTCTTTTGTAATTATTAAAATTGATTATATAAAATATTTAAATTGATTCACAAATTTGTCTTTGGAACCCACTTCCTCCAAGTGTAATTGCTTATGAAACTGTTTTTCGGTTTCACAAAATCGCATGACTCGAGGTTGGACACTCATACAGTGTTGAAAATATAGATAATGTAAGGAAGGTGAGAAGATGAGTTTAAATTTGCGAGATTATTATTATTATTATTACTACTACTACAGAGGATATAACCCACTTTGTTTTTTTTTAAATCATTATTACTAATTTAAGTATTTTTAAAAAGATAAATCTTGCTAATCATTTAAAAAATGAAAGATATATATGATAAGAAGTAATTAATTTTGGAACCTCTATTTTTTAAAGGTACTAATACATTTTAATAGTTAATGATTAATATTAAGCCTAACTTTTTAAATATAAAAATTATTTTAGTGAATTTATGGTTAAATATTTGTGATGAAATAGTAAAGACTATTGGTACGTTTTTAAAAAAAATACAGTACATAAAAATATGAAAAAGTAATAATACCTCAATTAAAAATGTAAGGGAAAATTGCACTATCCTCTCATGAGATACCTTGAAATTCAATTATCTCTTTTTTATTTGTAAAATTTATTCAAGAGATTATAGTTTGTTAAATTATTACATTGACCCTTCTATCATACAACAAGCAAGCATATTGGGTGAATTTCATTGAATATCAGGAGATGTCAATGTAATTTGTCAAAAATTTAATTATAGATTTATCAATTTTGTGTTTCCTAATTCTATCTTTATTTAACAGAAAATTTCACTTTCACACCCGAAAGCAAAAGTCTGATATTTGGTTATAGACTAATGAACAAAAGTTCATTTGGTTTAGATTTTAATAGAATTACTTTTCAAATAATTGATATTAAAATAATTGATTTTAAAACAATTGATTTGTATTTGGAAAAAATATTTAAAAAGTGAGTGTAAAAGAATTGATATGAGATTGAAAAGTAAAAATTAATATTTTTAATTTTCACTAGAATCAATTATTTTCAAAGCAAAACACTTCTTCTACAAGCAAAAAAACCAAAATAAACACTTTCATTTCCAACCAAATTAATTGTATGCACCGTATGAGCAAAATGAAGCCAAACCAAACAGGCTGCAATAATACTTCATACTCGGTTAATCAACTTGAAAGACATGACGTACGGAACGGAGCCAAGAAAATTATGTTAATATGGCATTATATATATATATATATATATTTCAACATCCATAGCTTTCATGCACGTTCCGAACGCTGTGCACAAGAAAGATTCCATCCTGAATATAATGTAGTGCCCCATATGAAGAAAAAAACCAAATAAAAATGAAGTATTTAAATATATTAATTAATTAAATTGTACTATTAATCAGTATTGTATTTTTAAGGTAGCACTTTCTTCTTCAATTATCTCAACGTCGTACGTGGGAGGTAACAACCCAAAAGAACTGAACAAGATTGAGCCTCAGAAGAATATATGTAAAGTAAGTACTGCAATGGCTAAATAAGGAAACCGGATATCTATTTAGCATTTATACTAAATAAATAATGAGTTCAAACAATCAGGCACAACTTCTATGAACCATCACAATATATTCGGATACATGCCCCTTATTTCATTGGTCAATTCCCATCAAAGCCCAAGTTCTTCTAAATTAGGCTCGGAGCATGAATATCTACATTTATAATATGACCATGTCCCAAAAAGGAAAATAATTTATATAGAATAATGCATTTTAAACTGAAAGTTGAACAAAAATGAACACACTTAGAGATGATGTATACTCTTACTTCAATTTTTATGAGTATATTTGGTTATAGGGTAAAAATAAAAGATAATTTTTTGTAAATGAATTTAATATATAATTTTATATATAAAATTCATTCATAAAAAATTTCTTTCAATATCCCAAAAACCAAAAATAACAATACTCACAGACATATATATGATATGATATGAAACCACCCAACTAAAACTCTTTTTTTCCACTTTTTTTTTTGCCCGAATAACCTTTCATGAAGATGCCGAGGTTTCCACGTGAATACCATAATATTAGAGAAAAGGAGCCTTAAAGAAGAAAGCTGGCATCATTGTCATCCCCTTCTTCAATAGTGTTAAACGATGGGCTAGGACAGTTCCTGTTGAGGAGCTCTTCGATCATTTGCAGTGCAATCCGCTCTTCCTCATCAATCTCTGCCCTCATGAGTTCCTGATCATTGGCCACCACTGAAGTCAGAGACCGATGATTAGAAGAAGAGGGCAGAGAATTACCAATAATATCCTCACTCTCATTGGCATCACCACTCTTCTTCTTTCCAAGCTGAACCCTCATCACCCAATTCGAATCAGAACGCTGCCCAGCACGCTTCTGCCAAACCCCAATGTGAGAGTTCTCAGTGTCAAGCCTCAAGCATGTCATGGAAGGGGAAGGCACCTTCCCACATTTTCGAAGCTTGGCGTGTAGGATTTCTTCTAGATCCTTCGATGTGGAAGCTGGGGTTGTGCCCTCAGTGGTGGTAGTGGTCTTTATTGGATCACCCTCTGGAGTTTGCGTTATTGGGAAATTGGTCTTTGCATTTCGACCACTCATCAATATTGCAGCTTGATCATAGGCACGAGCAGCTTCCTCTGCAGTTTCAAAAGTCCCTAGCCACACCCTTCTCTTCCTGTTCTCACGCAGTAATAATTAAATAAATCAAACATATATTATCATATGAAATAGTGAGAAACTGACTTAGAAAAAAGAAATAAGGGGGGACGTTATATGAGAAGAATTAATTTAATTTTGATTTAGAGATATTTCTTGATGAAGTAATAATTGAGAGGAAAATGAGGTAAGGGGGGGTTAATTGAATTTGATCTTACAGAAGTGGGTGGCGAATCTCGGACACCCATGATCCCCAATGACGCTGCCTGACCCCTCTGAACTTCCTTGATTGCACCATGATAATTGATGGTGTTGTTACGTTGTTGGGGGCTTGAGGGATTGTGGATGTGATCTTTGGGAGCTCTCAAACAGTGATGCGAAGTACACAAGGTCAAGAGTTCCAAGATATAGAGGCACAAAAGGAGGAGGGAAGGGGTGGCAGCTCTAAAAAATTTAACCCTAGGGGCACACTGTCGGCGAACTAAAAGGTTTATCGTACGATCCATTAAACATATTCACCTAAATCCATCCCTTAAACAGTACCCTTAACATTAAATGCTGTGCTTGACTTGGTTGCGCAGTCGCTGGAGTCGTCCTTTCTTCCTATACTATTCTTCATCGTCTTGATCTATTTCTCAGGCATAGCAAAACGCAGGATAGGATAGACACCAAATATAATTGTGAGTGCATATAATTATGAGACTATGACTATATTATTCTAACACCCAAAATAAATATACAATTGTGATGGATACGTGGAATATTAAAGAATTACTATCATATTTAATTATAATAAAATAAATATTTTAATTTGATATTTATTTTGAGGTATTGAAATAATAATTTTGAAATTACATCAACTATTGAGTTACATGTGTGTATCATGATGAAAAAAAGTGTCATGAGTATTTACCCAAAAAAATATTTGAGATTAAATCTAATATATTTGTCAAGCAAAGAGAGGCAAAGGGACAGGGACAAGGTGGGCCACGATCCCCCTCCCAAAATTTCACACATTTGTATAATTATATGTATATTTTATATTATTGCCCTCCCTAAAAAATTCTAACATCTTATACATAGTGTACATAATAAATAATAAAAGTCTTTTGATATAGTAATACATATGATATAAAAGCATGAAACATATAAATGTTTCCAGAATATATTTTTTAAGATTTTTCTCTATTAACCCATTTTATCTACTTAATGGAGTTTGTACTTACTAGTTAGTTATTTATCCACTTTGCAGGAGTATGAGTTGGCGCTTCATCAAGAGGAGCTCCTGTGGTTTCAAAAGTCCCGTGAGAAGTGGGTGAAATTCAGGGATAGGAACATGAAATTCTTCCACGCTTAAATAGTTATCTACTAACGAAGGAATAAGCTTTAAGGGCTGAATTTAGAAAAGGGTTTTTGGTGCATGATGAGGGTATTCTTCGAGAGGAGGCTCATAATTTTTTTAAGAAGCTTTTCTGAATTCTAAGGACATTGACTTGTCTCTTTGCCATACTATTCTTATGTCTGCCTTGGAGGAGAGTGCAGTGATGTTGCTAACCAAGGTTGTATCAGTTGAGGAGGTGAAGCATGTTGTGTTTGCTATGCAGCCTTTTAAAGCTTCGGTCCTGGGCTTCAACCGGTCTTCTTCCAAACTTATCTGGATATTGTTGGCAGAGATGTGCATAATATTGTGCAAAACGCCTTCCTCACGGGTATCATTGATGAGAGGTTGGTGGATACTCTTATTGTCCTTATCCCCAAGGTGGATACACCTGTGCACATGAAGGAGTTTAGGCCGATTAGCCTACGCAATATGCTCTATAAGGTTATTACAAAAGTTCTAGTGAAGAGAATTAGGTCTTTCCTCAACCAAATAGTGGGCTCGTTGGAGGGAGTTTTATTCTTGGGAAAGGGACTCATGAGAACATTGTTATTGCCAAGGAAGTCTTCCATACCATTAGTAAGATGCGTGGTTGTAAGGGGTAATCATGATTAAGCTTGACCTTGAAAAAGCCTATGACTGGGTGAATTAGCATTTCCTTCATCAAACCCTAGTGGAATTTGGCTTTCCACCACTTACTATTGTGATACCCTGTGACATGTGTCTATAGATAGGTTTTGTACAGCCCTTGGGTCCCCAGACCCACCCGAGAACTTGTTTGGCCTTAGATGTAGGAATCAAGTTACGGTCCCAGGTTTTGCAGAATTATGTAGAACATGTCATACTCTGCTGCGAACCAGCAAGCCTTTGTGCCGCTTGGTGGCATAGGCTCGCTGGAGCAAGCTTTCGTGTCAACACAGTATCAAAATAACGTAGTTTCACTAAATGATACTACATCCCTTTTTTAAACCCCTAGATCGGGCTTCCCTACCTCCAAACCGAAACCCTTCTTCCCTAAACACATTACCATCCTTTCTCACTCACTCTCACACAAATCCTTTTCCCCAAATCTTTAAGGTATGTAAAATGTTGATGGACTATGTCTCATTTCTCCCCATTCTTTTATATTCTTGGTTTGGGTGTCTTTTTCTCCATTGTTGTCAAGTGAGGGTGCTCTCCTAATGTGGTTAGAATTGTCATAGAGCAATCTAGGAGTACCCATAGATTTCTTATGAGTTTTATAGTTGTAATGACAGACATTAGTGTCATCCCTCCTATCCTGTCCCAGTGGTGTTGGTGCTTCCCGTTTCATCCCTCCAAGTGAGTGGGTTGATCTCATGACCTTATTTTGGTCATCATACTATTATTTTCTAGCATTACGAGTGATTAGAAATTTGATAAATGGATTCTTACATGATATGGTTTTATATAAAAATGTGCTTTAGTTGGAATGGCTTCATCTAAACTCATACATGAAAATTATTATTTCAGGATATGCAAGACCATTTTGCTCTATAAAATTTTTACATTAATTAATTTATAACTTTGAACAAATTATGAAAATTTGAATTATTATGATTGATAAAATGAAAATTGAGGCTTTATGGTTATTATGAAAACTGAGTCATGTTGAACTTAGAATTTATAGAACTCCCCTTTTTATGACAAGTATGGTTTTAGGTTAGAGATTATGAAGGAACAGAACTATGAGTTAACGGTAGTTATTTCATTAGCCTTGGTATACCAAAGCCCGTGAGGGGCATTTATCCACATGTTAGATTAGTTCACGAGGGAAATGACTCGTGAAGGACCGTTAAGATCTCAGTGAAGGCTCTTGTTCGTGAGGAACTGAGCACCAACCTTTTAGTTTATGGATAATCTGTTCTTTTAGTAATTCTAGAGAAATAAAAATGATTTTATCAATTACCTAATTTATGATCTAATAGCTATTGTAAAATTTATATAGAAATAATTTATAAGATTGCATTGTTATTTATGTATATTTCCTTCTTATCTCATGTATGGTTATGAGTGAGGATCCCAGATCATTTTGTATAGAGTGTTATAGTGATATTGCGAGCAGGTCCTGGATCATGCATTAGTTTTCTTATTACCATGATTCTTTTGTATTAAAATGATTTAGTATCTATGGTTTATTTTGTAAATGAGCAACTTAGTATGATTTATTGTGAGTTAAATGTAGAATTTGATTTATGATTTAAATTGGATTTTATGACTAAAATATTCACATAATACGGCACCAATCATTGGCTTACGTGAGGATTCCTCACGTGCGTCACAATCCAAATCGGGTCGTGACAACTATCAAGCTAATTATGAGCTTGTGTTATGACCTCTAACTTGTCTATCTTATGGAATGGTTCTAGATTAGAAAGTTTACAACCGATTCGGGGTTTGAGGCAAGGGGACCTTTTGTCCCCCACTTGTTCATCCTTTGCAAGGAGAAGTTAGCTCTGATGATTCAGTTAAGGGTCGATAATGGGTATTGGAAGCCGATTATGTTGACTAGGAAGGGCCCTGATCTCTCATCTTCTTTTTGACGTTCTCCTTTTTTGTCAAGCCAAGAAATCTCAGGTCAAGTTGGTCATGGATACCTTAAATTCGTTTTGTAGCATGTTTGGGTTGAAAGTGAGCTTGGCTAATTCTTGTCGTGCTCTCCTAATATTCCATGGCGCAAACGAGACGTTATTGCAGCTTACGGCTATTTGTTTTTTCTCAGACTTGGGCAAGTACCTTGGAGTGCCTATTCTTAAGGGGAGAGTCACGTGAGCTACCTTTAGTCCAATCTTGGAGAAAATTTCCACCCGATTGGCTTCTTGGAAGCACAAGCTTCTCAATAAGGCAGGTAAGCTTTGTTTAACCCAATATGTTATATCGGCCTTGCCTATTCACTTAATGTAGTCCCTTTGGCTTCCAGATGCCGTTTTCCTGATATTGATAAGCTATCCTGGGTGTTTCTATAGGGTAAGAAAGATTAGGTGCGGGGATCCACTTGGTTAATTGGAGGACTGTTGTAGTCCCAAGAGCTATGTTGGCTTGGGGGTTAGAGATAGTAGATTTTCTAATGTCGCCTTATTGGGTAAGATTTTATGGAACTTAGCTAATGATCCTGATCGGTCGAGCTCCATAATTATCATTGCTAAGTATTTGGACGGGGTCCCCTATTACTTGGGAAGATGAAGAACAAGTGTTCCTATGTTGGCATGGGATCCTTAACCAATTGAGTAGTTGTAGGGTGGTATCACATATAATCTTGGCTCAGATAATGTTTCCTTGTGGTATGATCATTGGATTGGGATAGTAAGCTATGTGATGTTTTGGATTATGTCCACATCAGTGACACAAATATAGAGGTCCATGACCTTTGTGAACATGGGAAGTGGCAATTAGAGGCTTGTTGCCAATATCTCTACAAATCTTCTGGCCTTGATTGAGAAGCGGGACATTCCAACAATGGGGAACTTGTCTGATTGCTAGCTCTAGAGTGGAGCTGTTCTAATGTTTATACAGCTAGTGGTTATAGATGGCTGATTTGTTCTGGATGGATACAGTGAGCATCTTGGAACTAGGTTTGGAAGCTTAAAATTCCTACTAAGATCCAGTTTTTCCTTTGGCTTTGTTTGCATCTCTTGCTACCAATAAATAAATTTAGACACTTGCAGCATTGGTAAGCTTTCTTGCTTGTCTGGTGTGTTAGAGATGAGGAAGGTGTCCTCCATGGCCTTCATGACTACCCCTTTCTTGGGAGGTTTGGACAAGGTTTGTTTTACTAACTCTTCTAGCTTCGGTATTTTGGATGTCAAAATGTGGTTGGAAGCTAACTTAAGACTAATTACAGTCATGAGTTTGTGGGTTGTCTTTGGTGGTGTTGGTTGTGGAGAAAAATATGATCCTGAGTGATGATGTTTGAAATTTCTTTAAAGTCACCTTCCACATTGATTGCTTAGTCACAGACCTTAAATCTTATTTTCCTGCCAGCCGTACTAATGTTGCTGCCCCAATTGAGGTTGGCTTGCAAAAACCTGATGAAGATAGCATTAAAGTCAATGTTGATAGGAGTTGCATGATGAACCCGTGGTGTGCAAGCTTTGGAGGAATGCTGCGCGACAACTTGGGTAATTGGATCCATGGATTTTTTGGTTTCCTTGGTTAGAAGGACATTCTCATTGTTGAGTTTGTTGCTATAAAAATTGGTCTCTTGATGGCCTAAGAGTTGGGCTACAAGAAGGTGGTGCTTGAAACTTATGCAAAGGAAGCTTGGAGATTAGTTACATAGTGTAACATTTCCTATTGCTTTATAGATTGATGATTGTCCCCACAAACCAACATAGGTTTTCTCACGTGCTTTGTCCTCACTCACACGTTTCCTGGAAACTTTCTAGGAGGTCACCCATCCCAAAATTACTCCACGTCAAGCACGCTTAATTGTGCATCTTCTTTTATAGCCCATCACAAAGAACTCCACGATTAAGCGTGCTTAACTTAGAGCAATTTTGGGATGCTACCTCCTGGAGTTTCGAGCAAGCGTGTGATGAGGACAAAGCACGCGAGAAGACCTGTGTTGGTTTGTGGGACAATCATCAATCCATAAAGCAACATGTGATGTTACAAATGATATCAGAGCTTGTTCGTTATATATGGTGTGGTTTGGGACGAACCAAGGAAACTAGTGGGCATGTAATGTCTGGTGACGAGGACAGAGAGTGATTGTCGTGTAGAAGGCACAGACAATGAGTAGCTCCTGGCAAGCCTTTAAGCGAAGGGTACATGAATGAACCGATTGCACACTAGAATGAGAACCTGAGGCTGATAGGTATGGGACTATACAATTAATGATAACTTATATGAATTGATTGGTACTGCCTATACCAACAAAGATGCATCTTCTTTTCGGAGCCCATCACAAAAGAACTCTATGGTTAAGCATGATTGACTTTGAGCAATTTTGGGATGAGTGACCTCCTGAGAAGTTTTCCCAAGAAGCGTGTGAGTGGGACAAAGCACGCTGAAGAAGACCTATGTTGGTTTGGAGAGTCGTAATCCATAAAGGACATGGGATGTTACACATAGCATCCTTGTTCCTTTCATATCGATGGGATTCTCTGGCAAGGATTCAGTATTTGGTGGCCTTGGAGTGGGATGTTCAAGTTCTACATGTGTTTAGGGAAGCTAACCATTGCCCAGACTTCCTGCGAAGCAAGGATCCAATTAGAGTTTAGCTCTTCTGACTTGGCACTTCTATCCGAATGAGATGGTTGATCACTTGAAATTTGATAACGCTGTTGGTTTATTTCTATTTTTAGTCTTTTTCTATTTGACTGTGTCCCTTTTTGTTTATCCATAAAAAAAATAATACATTGATACACTTTTTTTTATGTTGAACTTAAGAGATGTTTAAAAAGAAAATTATTGACTTTTTTGGTTAAGAGAAAAGAGAGAATAAATAAAAAAATAAACCCTAATTTACCAATAATTTATATAAAAAACACTATATAATGACTCATTTTATACTTTCTATATGATAATTTATTTTATTTTATTTTATATTGACTAATTTGGTCTTTCTCCTCCAAAACTTCTGACTCCACCATTGCATGCAAAAGAATTTTATATTGTAATTTAATTATATATATATATATACATTTATTTATAAGATTTTTTATACAATAAATGGGTTAAATCAAACACTTATTCGTGCAACAATACATAATTAAATATTTATATAAGAGTTTAATTTCTATGCACTAATAGTATTAATAGCTTTATACTATCATCCAATCAAATCATCCTATTTACTTGATTTTTTAAGTGAGAGTAGGTTTAATCATCTAATAACGTGTGGCATTATGTCATTAGATAACCGTATAAAAAAAAATTATATCATCAGTGCATAGGTATTAAACTCTTTATATAAAGCTTCTTTAATTTATATTAATGGCTTCAAAATTAAATTCATTTTTAGTGCTGAAAACTGATATCCTAATAACTTCAGTGCTCTGGCACATGACCTGTGCACGTCATATGATACCATATAACGAACTTGCTCGGGGGCCAAATTCAAATAGAATACGTGGATGTGAAGGGAGAAGGTGACACTAACTGGGATTCTATTACTTGCCATTATTATGTGGACTCACACTAGTCCAGTCTAATTAAATCATCACTCGGTGGTTAGCATTAGCTTGTTGTGGAGACCATATATATATAATTCAAAATGGTTGATGAAGCTAATTAAGTGTATGGTAATTCGTAATAAGCCTCCGAAATCACAGTTTAAGATAACACCTTTACTATAATTGAGATATAAATGCGGCTTTTATTTTTTATTTTTTGTTTCGTGCACAATAGATATAGCTGTACTAATAGTCAAACAATAATTAATGCCACAAAAAAAAAAGTAAAAATTTTCATAGAAATTATAATAATTATTGGATAAAATGATAGTATAACTTATTTATTTAATTATAAATTGGTAATTATATCACATCATTTTTATTAGTGGATTTTGGCAAATTTTATCAGCAATTTTTTTCGTAGCCAACTAGGAAGATAATAAGAACAGGACGAAGTAGACGTGGATGAACTGAAATCGTGAAAAAGGAGGGTTTTGGCTGTAGCAATATTGAAGATGGAACATGTTGCTATATTTTTGGGGACCAGTGAGAGCTGAACTTGGGCTGGGTGCAGTAATAAGCAGGGTCACCATCAAACGGAAAACAAGGCAAATATCAATATCGTATTCGTTGCCCTCTTGTCCTTCACCAATCCCATTGGATCATCTTCATAATGCAAATTGACATCTCACCAAATAAAGAGAGAGAAGTGTGGGCATTAATATAGATGTATTGTGCATGCATACTTAACGACCGTATGTGATGTAGCTAACACATGAGGGAGTACAATTAAGAGAACCACTTAGAGAGCCAAAATACACAAAAATGTGATGCTGACTGCTAAAACTCTTCAAATGTTATCTCAAACTAGGCCCAACTTTTCATACTTAAAAAAATAAATTTCAAAGTTTTTTAATGTCTTATATTTAGAAAACACCAAACCTCCACTTTCTAATGTTAAACTTTGCATTTCTGACTTTGGGCTGGTTAAATAAACCCTTAATGATATTTCTTTGTTTGTCTCTAAAATGCTCCTTTGCTTCTGCTTGCTAATTAAAATTGTTACTAGTACTTTCATTTTCTAATTTTCATGCAATCAATAAATAGTACAAGTACGTATAATTAAATTTTAATATAAATATTTTAATTTATGTGTTAAATCATGTTATTTAAAGTTTTCTTAATATAATAGATACATATAAACAATATAAAAGTGAATTTTTTTATAAGAAATTAATAATAACAAGTAAATGAAAAAACAATTAAAATGTTTACTGAAAATTAATGTATACAAACGCTCCTAAAGGTGTTTTACTATCTATTGTATATACAATTGCTAAAAATATTATGAAATAAACTTATGGTATTAGGAATTGTTTATCAAAAGTAGTTGATTGCAATGAAAGTGAATTGTGACCCCAGACAAACTTTATCTACAATATCTAGGTTTGAATCCTCAAGTTGCTACTTCAAGGAAGACCTTAACTACGAATTTCAATCCTTGATTGAATGATCACTTTCTAAAACAAAAAATATTAAGATCATTTAATTCATTATTTTTTTATAAGAAACTAATTCATTAAATTAATTATATCGAAATATATAAAGAATAATTTATTTAAAATAAAGTAATTAATTTAGTCTTTATAATTAGTGCCAATGCAATGCATGATAAAGGAAACAATTTAAACTTTTTAAGTAGTTTTTAATGTAGGTAAGCATATCTAAATTACCCTTTCAAGTAGCCTTGATATTTTTTAATTATATAAACACTATATATTTAATGACATTAGTTTCTATACATTGATATTGTAAATTTAACTTTATTCTCGGCCAATAGAATTTAAAAAATGATAAATTATAGCTTGTAGTTATCATGACGAGTAATTACTCATCACAATTTATCATTTTCCTCAATTTCTATTAGATATACTGTATAGAAAATAATTTTTAGAAAAATGTATATATGTTGTATATTATTTTTTATTAAGTACGTATTTATTGTTGTAATATCCATTGACCTTATAAAATTGAAAAACTAGATAAATTTTAAATATTTTTAGATAACAAAAATAATTTTAATCAAACTAATAATAATAAAATAAAATGAAATTATGGTTGATAATAGACAATTAATAACTAATGTTATGCTATATTTTAACTAAAATAAAAGAATGTTATGCCGCTCCCTATTTTCCATATATAATATTCTTATATAGGACATGTCATGCCATTTGTAAACATTGTTTGACTATAAGTTCTTGAATTGTGAAGATACATTACTCTTGAAAATTGCAATATGTGACTGATACAGTATTGTATAATCATAGAAATTAAATGTATGCCATTAATTACAGTGTAAAGTGATATAGAAATGAATTATGTTCCTTGTTTTATATTTATATTGGATAAGGTAATCATTTAAAATTACCATGCCATAATAGATAATTACATAAAAATAATTATATTAATAATTTTTTAATTTCTACTGAATGATACTATAAAATTATTTTATACCATATATAAAAATTATTCTAATAATTAAAAATGATACAGTATGTACATTAAAAAAATGATACTATGTAAACGGAAAAAAACTTAGTTAACTTGGGTTTGATTCTTGGATTAAAGATAGATGATGGAAGAAGTCTAGCATTTGAAATTAAAAATGTGTTTGTTTCAATTTTTCATAGAAATTTTAAAAAAAATTCATAAAAGCTACTCGCATCAACTTCTATTCAAAGTTAAAAATATTTTTAAAAAAAATATATTTTTAATTGCGAGTAAAAATTTATGAGTAAATTTAATGAAAAATATATTTTTTTCAGTTCATTGCTTTTCTATAAATCAAAGTTGAAACAGACGCACCACAATTTATCCCAGATAATAACATGTGCCCTTCGCAACTAGGCATTTCTTAATATTTAAATTCTAAAGTTAGAGTCTTAAACGTAGAACTCAAGTTTGCTTGCTACTTAACTTGAGTCATAGTTTTATGTTAATATATATTAAGAGTTTAAGTTGAAGGAAAAACTAGTCCAAATTCATGATCAAAGTATGCCTCATAACTCATTCAAATGTTCAGTTAGATCAATCATATGAAAACTTAAAAATCAAACTTAAATCATAGCGATATTGTAGAGTATATATATATATATATATATATATATATATATATATATATATATATATATATGCATGTTTAATTTAATTTATTATTTTAGAAAACACTATTTCGAATTGAATTGTCTTCTCTTGATGCAAACATGTTTTGGATGAGAAATAAAATGTTATTAATTTGTTTTCATAAAAAAACCTTTTTTAAGTTATAATTTGAGTATTTTGATTATTTGTTTTATATTATTTCAAAAAGAATTAAAAAATATATTTTTATCCTCAATCAAATGATTTTTTATTATTTATATTTCTATTCAATAATATTATTGGCTGCAACAATCCTGAATAGTTTAGTCTTGCAATAATATTTATAGAAATACTGTAAAAACTAAAAAAAAATTGTTTTTTTTTCAATAATTAGATGACAACATGGCTTAAGACCCTCACAATTATTAATTATGGGAGCCAATGAGATGATAGAATTGTTTTTAATTAATACTTTAATATAAGAGATTATATAATTTAAATGAGTTTCTTCATCTTAAAATCAATTATAAATCAATATTATCTAAACATGAATTTTAAAATCAATTATACATTAATCAATTTTTAACATATATATGATTTTTTTAGTAATGTTATATATCCAGAAGAATATATACAAATTTTTTAACAGAAATCATAATGATTGTTAGATGATATAAAGTAATATGACTCACTAATTTATTTAAATTAAAAACTAATAATTATGTCATATCATTTTGAATATAAAATTATAGATAATTTTTTAGTTGCCTAGCATTTTTTTTTACAACTATTGAAAATCCAAAAACACACACAACGTATTTCGAGAAACTAATTATCCAGAGTATAATTAATACAATAAGAGTTGTGTTATTTGTCCTTATAGGATTGAACGCAATCAACTCACACCTCATCTATCATTTGAATATAAGATGTGTATCCTATTATAAATAGGGTGTCATATTTTATGAATATAAATAACTTTTTTCATAAAATAATTATTCATATGGTGGGTGCGCCTATAGAATAGTAGACCGCTAGACGTGGTTTTCCTTTTTTTTTTTTTATTCTACCAAAGGTTTATAAATGGTCCAAAAGAGCTTTATATATATATATAATTAAAATGGTCCAAAGAGGGGTCCATTATATTGGTCACAAACCCTTAATGCAGCAGGGTGCATCCGTCTGCATCAAGCAAAAAGGCTGAGTTGCTTAAGGTGTGGTGATGGCAGCTTTGGAAGTCCTTTCATGTCATTAAATGGAATATCATGATTCTTCCTCGGCTCGTGGTTAGGTTCACACATTAAAACTATACTAGCTTGGCATTTGATATATTGTGATAGTAACTTATTCCCTCAACTTATTAATGGCTGGACACTTGGACTTTGCCTAATGGTTAGGAAACAATGTGTTTTTACCTAGAAATGTAACAAGAGTACAAATAGCTCCAATCTCTATACAAACAGAGGTGGATATCTATAAAAACATTCCAAAACTCAAGTTAGTGAGTGAATGAGGCATAAAATGGTAAAAAAATAGTATGTAATAGCTTGATCCCTAACCTTTTAGTCTTATATAGGATGAGATGACTCATTATGATAAGTTAGAAATCTTTCCTATAAAAGATATTCCTGAAGATTTTGTAGATGCTAGATATATTATATTTATAGGAAATATGATATAATATATGATATATGATATAATAATGACAATTAGAGATAATAAAGATATAAAGAAATCATGTATGAAATTTAGAAGATATCCTCAACTAAATTTGGAGTAAATCCATGTGAAACCTATATCATTGACCAATCTCTAGATTAGGATTCAAATTTTAGTGGTTCAGTTGAGATAACTGGATCATATTTCTAATCTAATACATAATACGTTCACCATGTTGTTATTTGAGTTTAATTCAATTATAAATTAACGCATAGGATATGATTGGTTAGGAGTATGGTTTATATATAGAGTAAATTTTTTTATGGACAAGATTCATATAAAAAAATTCTAAATACATTATGTTAATTAACGAAAAAAAATGTTTCTTAAATTGTCTAAAGACGTGTTTTAGTTAACACAAATCCCCAACATACTCTTGTTGTAACGAGGTGGATGAAAGAGAAAACACTGGAGTTTGATCCTTGAGATGCTTTATGAAGTGTGAAGAGCTCAAACCTGTGGCGTAGCCAGCGTAGCGTAGGCTGCACTCTCGACCTGCAGGAAGTTTACCTTTGCTTTTCTAGCTCAAATTGTGCACATATAATTAAATTTTATTAAGTTAAATATTATTCTACTTTAATTAATAGGTGATCGACAAATTACAAAAGATTTTACGCTCCATCAATTACTAATTAATTTTAACATTCGAATTTCACATTGAAGCATTCACACAGTTAATTGAATTATTTACTAACCAAACGAATTGAATGCAATAAGCTAAGCCAGTACTGTATAAAGAAAAATAACTAAAGTTAATTTTGACATTCGAATTTCACATTAAAGTATTCACGTAGTTAATTGAGTTATTTACTGACCAACAAGAATCGAATGCAATAAGCTAAGGGAGTACTGCATAAGTTGAAAAACTAAAGTTCAAATGCTGAAAAAATTAATCCATAAGAAAAAGTTAAAAAATAAGATTTAAATATCTTTTTGGTCCCTAAAAATTAGTTAAGTTTAGTTTTGTCCTTGAACAATACTTTTTCGGTTTTGATCCAAACCTTTCTAAATCTTTTTGGTTTTAATCCTTGTTGGTCTGATTCAGTTATATATTGAGTTGAAAACAAAAATTTATGTTATCCAATCCCGTATAACAACCGGTAATATTACATGTTATATTATAATCATGAGTTAAAATTCTATTATAAAACGAGTTATTGGTTGATAAGATGGGTTATTAAATTGATCCAATGATTTATCAAATGAAAATTTTAACACATAAGATTATAATATATCATATAAAATTACTAATTGGCGCCATATAAGACCACGTGATGTGGTCTTCTGTTAATCAATTTAACATTTAACTTAGATAGACTAATAGTAAGGGCTAAAATTAAAAATAAAAAATAAAAATATTTAGACTAAAACCTAAATAATTAGTTTTCAGGAACAAATCAAACTCCGCTTACTTTTTATGAACTTTCAAGATATTTAAGCCAAAAAGATAATTATTGAAAGAAACTTAATTGTGACAATGTTTGAAAAAATAGGTCTATGATAGCAATGTTTATGAAGATAGCTTGGTCAATAAAGAAAATTGAATTGTTTACTAAATTTCTATTTAAAATGCGAGATAACGAGATACCAATGCAAAGTATAAATGGTATGTTAAACTCTAACATTACAAAATTGTGGTTAAAAAGGTAGCTAGCTATTCTTAATTATGGTGAATAAAATCGCATCCCACATGGACTCAGGTTAGATTTCCTCAGTGTGAGGATTTTTTTGGTAGACCATATTGCAAATCTCTTATAAATGCAATTTACGTCCTGAGCTTTGCCTTTGACCTTAGTAGCATGATTGACACTAAATCTATCTAAATTTTAATTAAAACAAAGCCCATCTAAATGTACTCCGCAATGTAGTTGTGGCAAAAATTTCCTACTGTGATGAAAAGCTGGGCACTGAAATTATATTAAATAATGAGGATAAATATATATTGTCTATGGCATGCGGTAAATCGACTCACGAATGCAGAGATGTCTTTCACTAAACGTGCATGGTGATTTTCTCGTCAGTTTGCAAGAGTCAAATGTGTATGATTATATGGTGATTTTCTTAAATTTGAAATCACCTTATATAGGCTGATATTTATCAAATAGTTGTTAATGAAGTTAATGATATAGTCGTATATATTATCTATGGTATTGCCTACACCCATGATCCCCCACAATTGGTAAATCACATGCACAACTCTTAAAAATTACTTATATAAAACAATTAAAAATTTATTTGCAAGACAAATTTTCTATAAGATTTTTTTCCTTTATATGTGAGACTTTGTATTAAATGTCAATATCAAGAACATTCATGTGTGCATCTTTATTCACCCGAATAGTCAATTTTTTGGGTCTCAATCTCTATCCCCGAAAATTTTTTTTAATTGAATAAGAAATTATAGATGATATCATTTCTATACACAAATTAAAATTTTATTGGAGAGACACACAATAAGACAAGGAAAATTGGAGAACGGATTATTTGAAGTCCTATCGACCCAACTACTACGACCACAATTAAATTCTCCTTCTTCAACACTGCACCCTCCTATACCCTCCAAGTCCAGTTTCTCTTTCTCATGGAAACCACTCTTGACCAACGGTGTTATGTTAATAGTTTAGCAATGGCCACTGAAGGATAAAGAAGAATAAAGAAAAGAAAAAAAAAATTGTTGAAAAAAGATTTTTTTTTTCCTGATTTCCCAGCGCAGGAAATGGAATTATATATATGGATGTGTGAGTTTGAAATTCGTTATTGTGCAGATTTGGGAGTGATGATGTGGATGGAATCAATCAAAATAATGCCAAGCCAGGAGGTACATATGTGTTGACTGCTGTGGCAGTTCATCATCATGATACAGCAAAAGAAAATTGAAGGAAAGAGAGAGGTCGAGGACGTAGTGGTGGAGAATTTATGGGCGCATAAGCCGGACGCGGGTGGTAAAGAGATGTTGGCGTACGAAGGGAATTATTACGGCATTACACTGTACTTTCCATATATAGAAGATGTGCTATTTCTATAGACTATACTATATCAGAGGACTGGAAACTTAACCTGCTCTGCCCTTCCACCTCTCCTCTCGGTGGAGTGAGTATATTCGTTGAACCATCCATCTATCCCACCCACCACGTTGCCGGCCGTCGTCTCCTTCAATCCCACCAATCACCAACTATGTATGGGCCCCTTATATATACGTGTGGCCCCTCCGCATTTACTGTAAAGAGACAAATTGCGCAATAACAGCTTGGTTATTTTAGTACATGATTAATTCCCACGCTGCCCTTTCTCTTCTGCAGGCCTGTCCTCTCTTTTGCTAGGACTAGGAGTAGTAAGGAGAATTAATTAGATGCGATGCGTTGCACAAGAGACAGTACTGTGGTCCCTACGTACAATTATATGTTATAAGGGTGATATTTTAACATCTAAAAATGTCTATTTATACCAATTTTATAACTATTAAATGTGATGAATATTAAAATAGTTAAAATTATCATCATATTCAATTATTATAAAATGAATATTGAATAGATATTTATTTTTTAAATATCAAAATATCATTATCTGTTACCACACAATGAGATAAACTAGTATCAAATAGGCAAAAAAATGTTCATAGTCATACGGCTAAGAATTAAGATGGAAAAGCAGCTTCTGGTATGCACAAGGTTTAAAAAAGTCACCCCATTGTTTACAATAAGAAAAAATATAATTATTTGTAAGCTTTTTTTCTTTTAGAACATCATAATTTTTAGGGTAATACACACTGACTTATCTCCTGAAATTTGGTAAAATTCAAGCTGCTTTTACTCTATTTATAAAATTTGTTCAGAAGCTCATTTAATTTGTGAAATTATTACATTACCTCCCTTAAAGTTATAAAATCATTACATGACTCCCCTGCTACTACACAATAAACAATATATCTAAGGGATGCCAGGATTATTGAACAAATAGAGAAGAATTAAGGTGAATTTCACCAAACTTTTAAGAAGATTAGTGTAATTTATTCTAATTTTGAAGGTAATCAGTTTGAGCAATGAACTCAAATTAACTATGTACCAAAGTCCTGCCACTATAATTTATACTCAAATTTTCAAATATCCTTATGAAAAACATCCTGAGTTGTAATATATTTAGTAATTTAGTAATCAATAGGTATATAGCATTATAGAATCAATTCTTTTCCTTACCTTTTTTCTAAATATCCTTTTATGATAATATGTTCAAACAACAGCAATTACTTATAATTATATCAAACAAGAATACAAGTATTTATTCCACAAGAAATTTTTGCTTAATATTTGCACCTTTTCTTTTTTTGTGTTTTGATCGAAAACCTTTTCAATTTTTTTGGGGGTATATTTGCCTTTGCTCTTTTTTTTTTTCAGGAAGTACTGGCTAGCAGTAACCCCCATACGAATAGCGTTACTCAAAGCCCAATCCAGGTTTATCAGTCTCTGTCTCAGAGCCCAAAAAAGGGCCCAATCCAGATAGCGGGAATACCATGGCGCCTACCTGCCATTCAACCGCTTAACTCACGTGTGATGTAACTACCATTCTTGTTCTTCTTCTTCTGACTAACTAACTGAGTTTGATATCCGAGTCATGGAGCAGAGCAGAACCACATTCCACTCTTCCTTTCTTGCACTTCCGTCATCATTCTCTTCCCACCCTTTCAACTCGGCCGATTCCTCTTCTCAAACTCGGTCGCAACTCACCACCCGCTATGCTCAACGGCAAGCTCAAGCTTCCACTTCCAGATCATAATAAGCCTCGCACTCGCAGGGTCTTTCCCGACAGGCTAGGCAGCTTGGTCGCCGGTTTCGATGAGAAGGGAAATGATATCATTGGAACCGAATCGGAATTCGAGTTCGGAGAAGAGCTGGAGCCGATTCCACCCTGCAGCGTGTTAGGGTTTCACGGAGACGCTGATGAAGCTATCGATAATGCTGATCATGATCATAATCATGATGATAATGGCGCGGAACAAAAAATCCGGCAGAGACCGAACAAGGATGCCGCCAATCCGGTTTCGGTGTTGAAGTCCATTTCGGAGGACGAGAAAAGATCAGATCTAGAATACGAGGTGAAAATGAAATTTGAATTCTCGTGCGTGAAAGTGGTAAAAAACCATTGTTCATTTTTTTTTCAATCTTTTTGTTATGTAGCTTTCTAAAAGGGAGATTAATTTGGAAAAATTGCGGAGGATTGCTAGCACTGGTGTTCCTGATGGAGGAGGTTTGCGTGCAACTGTTTGGAAGGTAAAAGCTCAATCATGTTTACGTTATGCGAGTGTTGAAATGTATGTATATATATATTATCTCTGCCTCATTACATAAATTTTCTCTATCCGTCACTACTTAACATGCCCTATTTACATAAAAAGCAAATAAGATAATGTGAATAGAAAGAATCCTGCAAAGTTCAGTGTCGACTAGGAAGCAAAACCACCGGAACCATTTGAACTTCGAGCTCTATATATATATATATATATATGACAAGAAGTTTTGCATAACTTTTATCTTAGTATGGAGACAAAACAAAATTATGAAGGTAAAATATGTACATATTTATATACTTCTAATTTTTTTTAAACAAAATTTGTGGCCCCAACATTTCCCCAGTAGAAGTGTCCCTGATTCGATGTATTGAATACTAACCTAAAGCCTGTACTGTGTTAGTCTTGGATGATATGAATTTTGAACACTTTGGTGCTCACTTTGAATATCAATATGAAAATCATATGCCTTAATGCTTAGAAAAATTACAATAGGGCAGAATACAATATGAGGAATGTTATTTTCATATTGAAAATAGACATGGTGTGGAAAAATGTCCCCGCCTTTGTATTTTCTCTCTCTTCCTACATCCATACTATGTCTATTTTTGTATGTACAAATATCATTTCTCAATATAATGTTATCTTAATGTATATGTTAGGCATAAAACAAGCTGAGCTGATTGTCCTGCTATGATTTCCACAACCAGCTACTCTTGGGTTACTTATCTTCATCACATGACCTGTGGGAGAAGCAATTGCAAGAGAATAGACAAAAATATGCTGATCTAAAAGAGGAGCTTCTCCTCAATCCGGTAAGATATTGCTGATTTATACATTTTTAACATTGGCAGTTATATTCACATTAAACTTCTATCCGGCAATATCCGCTTTGATATGTATTGTAGCTCTTACTTTTCAGTTTTCGTTGATTGTATTGTTGAATCTAAGACAGACAGAACTTATCTCGAAGGAAGACGAAGAATTATGTTCTACTAACCAGCACAAGGAAAGTGACATTGACGGCCCCTAAGGCGACATGAAATTTCTCAAGAAGATCACCCTTTGAGCCTTGGCAAGGCCAGTCTCTGGAGTCAGTATTTTAAGGTATGTCTCTCCTCCATTTCACAGTTCCTTTTGACTGAATGTCTCTAGGATAATGAAGTTGATACTTATCGCTATCAGTCCATCTTCTAGTATACAGAGACAGCAGAACAGATTGATAGAGATCTGCAGCGTACACATCCAGATATACCATTCTTTTCAGGGGAGTCATCATTTAGTCTTAAAAATAGGGTAACTGCGCCCCAAAAAAACCTACAAGTTCTCTGTTAATTTTATTGTGATTCTTCATTTTGGCTAAACTCTTTATCAAACTCCCTTCTTCTCGATTCTGGTTTCATCGTTAAGTAATAGGTTTTAGGGGGTTCACTTCTAATTGAAGGATTTTATTCTTTCTTTGACAATAGGAAGCTATGAAGAATGTCCTTCTCCTCTTTGCAAAGTCAAATCCTGCAATTTGTTACGTGCAAGGCATGAATGAGGTCTTGGCACCAATATACTTTGTATTTAGTACTGACACTGATAACCAAAATGCTGTAAGTACTTTGTCGGTAGAACTGCTTATTATGATATGTGCTAGTTCCCATTGTTCTTTGTTTGGCTAGGGTGAATGTATATACATGTTTTCAGCACGAAACCAAAATCAATTGTTGAAGGGGTCTCTAACTTGTGTTTTGAAAATTTAAAGTTAAGAGTAATATATCTTACTTTCTGTAGAAGCCTGAAAGTTATACCGCTATTCAATTTGGTTGTTTAATTTTCCAGTTTTAGACAAGAACAAACAACAACCAGCTAAGGATGAGCCAGTGGCTTTTATTATATGTTGACCATTGACCAATATCCGTTACACTGAACGACCATAAATTTTATAACTCTGCAGATGGGTATTGGGCTTGGCTATTTGAGCAATACATAATAACATATAATAATGTCACTATCTTCAGGATTACCTGCATAAATATCAGCTGACATAAAGAGACATAGTTTTATCATTTATTATTGACTTATGCCTTGTTTTCTTGCTATTAGGCAAACGCAGAAGCAGATAGTTTTTATTGTTTTGTTCGAATCTTAGGTGACTCAGTGGATCATTTCTGTCAACAATTGGATAATAGTTCAAGCGGCATCCTTTCTACTCTTTCTCGTTTGTCAGAGTTACTAAAAGTAAATGATGAGCAATTATGGCATCATCTTGAGTTTACAACAAAGGTAGAAGCTTACAACATTTCTTTAGTTCACCTTCACCAGCTTGTGCAGGTCCATTCTGTTTAGAATTGATGCTTTGAAGCCTCATGACCAGGTTGAAACACAATTCTATGCATTCCGGTGGATTACACTGCTACTCACACAGGAGTTCAAATTTGAGTCTATCTTGAGAATATGGGATACACTTCTGAGTAATCCTTTTGGTGTTCAGGTATCTCCCTCCCCCCAACACACACACACACACACACCCCACCACAACCACAAAAGCAAACCACAACAACAACAAAAAAACAGGACGCCTAACTTGTAATTTATTATAAAATTTTAATCTACCATATTCGTACTTTGGTTACGGATATCATATAGTTCAATGACAATTACCTGACAAACTCTTTTTTAGGATATGCTTCTTCGGATCTGTTGTGCAATGCTACTTTGCGTGAAAAGCAAACTCATCAGTGGTGACTTTGTGGCTAATATAAAGCTTTTACAACACTATCCTGATGATATCAACGTAGAATACCTCCTCCAGGTAGCTCAGGACATAAGTCCTGACACATCCTATTATTGCGTATCCCTTTGAGTCATTGCATATGCACCTTTTCTTGTCTAATGTCATCAGGTTTTGAAAACTGAATGTTCTATGCCAAGCAGAAGACACGTCCATTGCAAATATACGGTTGGATAGAGTTCACAAGCAAAAAGCAGCACGCGTTTGGGTGAATGCCACCATAAAGAATCTACGGTTTTTTCGACCAAATTAAAAAAAAAAAAAGAATCCTCGGTTTTTATATTAATGGCATATATGTTTGGGGGCACTGGCTCTGAACAAAATGCCAGTGCATTGCTTTTCAGTATCAACAATTCTTGAAATTGAGTGTCATAAGAATCCAAATATAAGCTATAAAATGAAAAACCAAAACTGTAGGGTGAGAGAAAGGGTAAAATGACAATATAGAAAAGGAATGTAGATGTACCAACTATCCATCTATTTCACCCGTCAGATATTTAATGGGAAAAATCGTTAAGTGTTATTTGTGACTTTTCTACTTGTATTCAATTGTAACCAAATGTTGAGAGACAGAAAACTGTGACATTGTTTGAATAATAAAAACTTGAACAAGGTGTGGAAGCCAGGAAGGATACGAGTAGTAAGGAATTTTTTTTTGGTAATGAAACAAAGAAACAAAAAGCAAAATAAAATCTACACTAGGTCTTGCTGAGCAAAGTTGTATTCCTAAGGGAGGAGAGTCTCACACCAAGTTACTAGAAGGACGCGAGGCAGCCATTTTGACCAGGTGATCAGCGCACTGGTTTGCTATCCTTGGAATCCACACATCTGCACCTTCCACTGACACTGCAACAAGCTACGAATCTCAGCCACTAAAGCTTGTAAGCCATGCGCAAGTAAGCCCACAACACCACCCACCAGATGGGAAGTGTGACATATCAACTTTCGCCCTCTTACAAAAATTCAAAATTTGCATAGTTTATTATTCCAATGGTCACATCATGCCAAGGGGCAAAAGAAAAGCCACAAAGAAGTTTTGTGTTGATTTTTTAGACCACCAATACCACTATGATGACTAAAAAATCTACTCCCATCCAAAATTTCTTTTGCAGCCTTTGTGTTGTGTCCATTCTATTTCAACCCAATCCAATCGCATTTTTTGTTATAAGCCCTGTTTGCTATGTATGTTTGTTTCAAGCCCATGCTTATATCTTTTTCTATCAAAAATAATAAAAATAAAATAAAAAAAAAAGGAAGGGACAAGGGAGTTATCACAGACTCGTTCCACACACATGAAGCCATACAAAAACAAAACAAAACAAAAGTTGCCCGAACATAAGGATGAGGCTACCTCCCTAACATAATGATGAGTTTCTTTCTGATCTTGAACATAGCTGGAAAAGGGAAGGCATTTGGAGGGGGCTTTGCCATCGAAGATTTGAAGCATGAACGAAGGACACGGCATGACTACTTCAAAAACTACCCTTGAGCTTCCAACAAAAAAAAGGAAGAGAGGTAGAAGTTCCATTTTAGGAATAAAACCATAAACACCCAATCTCACTTGACCACAGACCACTAGCAATCCATAAATTACATACCAAAATCCAGACACCAATTCAATTAATACAAATTATCAAGTGATCAAATATCCTATGCATCACAAAAGTCCCAATCCAGTTTAACAAATATAAATTTCAACATAAAAGAAAAGAGAAGAAGGTAAATCCAGGATGCAGGACCATCATCATCATTCAAAAAATTAACCAAAAAAACCAGGAGTCAAGAGGCCGCTCAATGCTTCCCACCAAGAATATTCTCATATCATCATCATCTTTACATCATCATCATCCTCCCCTCATCATGCATCACCACGCCTCCCTTACTCCATCGTTCCCTCCAAGAACCACCGCGAAGCGTCGGCTCCGCCTTCCCACCGCCGTCCTGAACCACGACCTCCTTCACTCGCGCATCGCGCATCTGTCCCGTAGCCGCCAGAACCTTTCTCCCGATCATGACCACCAAAGTAGCCGCGATCATCAATATCCAACCTCCCTTATCACCGCCACGATATCCACTCTGCCCCCACCAAACACTTTGCGACTTCCCCCTCCAAACCAAGTATCATGGCCACAACCACCGCGTACCTCCCATTTTACCTAGCCGCTCCGCAAATTGTCGCTCTTCCTAGCCACTAGAAAAAGCCAGAGATAATTTCCCCCTTAGCCACATGTGTCGCGCTTCCTTTGAATAACTCACGCGTCGCCATCGCGCGACCTCCTCCCCGCAACCTCTTCCCCATCGCGTCAGCTCCACCGCAACCTCCCACCTCGCGGCCGCTTCCTTTCCTTTACGCCGAGAAGGATATCCCGCCCGAAGAGGTGTGAAATCCCCCCCTCTCGCCCTCACGAATTGGTTCGCCATCCTTGCCGTTGCGATGCCATTTTGAAAATTGTCGATGCCGCGCTTTTCCTGGACACCGCGTGCGCGCGACGACTAACCTGCGCCGAGCGTCCCCTCATCGCTGTAGGCGTTGGACCCTTACTCCTTCCTTCCTTTTTGGCCGCCTATCTCTTCCTTCCTCTCACTCTTCATCTCTTTCATTTTTCCTTTCTCTCTCTCTCTCTCTCTCTCTCTCTCTAACCCTTTCTCTCATCCTCTCTCTCCGTTTCTTTATTTCCTAAGCATGAATGTTTGATTGTATACGTGGAATGTGTAATATGAGTATAAGTGGTGAGAATGTGTGAGAGTGTGGTGTTAGTGAGGTGCGTGTGCATACGTAAAAAAGAGAGAAAGTTGTGTGTCAGCGTGTATGTGACGATGGTGAGAGTGGTTGTTTATTATTATTATTATTTTGGTTAGACTTATTTTTATCTCGTTTGATTAAAAATAGATTTTGATTGTTTGGGTTTATTTGCATGATTTGTGTTTATTTTGTTCTAGTTTGAAGTTAGCCAATTAAGTTTGAGTTATTATGTTTTAAAATGAACAAAAAATAAAATGGCTTAATTTAGTTTGGTTCAAAAAAACATTTGATTATGTTGATTTACTAAAAGATTAGAGTTTGTAATATATCTTTCCTAGCAATCTTTTCATTATTTGAGTGGTTTTAAATAAATTAGTTTAGGAAGTGATTTAATTATTTTTAAATCCTTGATGAATTTTGTGTTAAAAGCTTTGAATAAAAATAAAATAGTAATTTGGGTCTTGGATTTACTTTAAATTTTTAATCATTTTATGTCTTCATTGGAGTTAATAGTTTGTCTTTGAATTAATTTTGTTAGTTCATGATTGAAATTAGTGTTCATTAAAATAAATAGAAGATGGTTTTCTTTCCAATAAACAATAAAAAGGAATTTTTAAGAAAATGTTTAATCAATGATCAATAACGATGGCTTAGCAAATGTTACCTTTATTGTTATTTGGATCATAAGAGTTCATGGACTAGCTTAATGCTAACTTTAATTCTTTAGAAAAATTAATATCATACTCTTTAATCTTTTTTTAAATCAACCAACACACAAAATATTTTTTAACAGAACTACGTGACTTTGAGTTCCCCATTGCACCAGGATACGTAGGAGTTGCGATTCGATCCCGTCAAGTCAAAATCTAATATTTATAATTTTTGTCTTAATTGTAAATTTTTCATGAGTTTTTTTTACGATATTTTATTTCATTTAATTTTCATTTCTTTAGGAAATATTTTACTTCAAATAAAAGAGTTAATTTAGTCGGATGGTTTGTTAATCCAGATTCTTAACATTGAACCTTTACAATTTTTATGTTCAAATTTCCTTTAAAACATGTTCTCTTTTATATTTTATTTTATTTTTGTAAAAAATTCGAAATAAGTTTTTATCTTATTTGTAAATATTTATAATTCATAAGATATTTTCATTTTTATATATTTAGTTTAAATTTGTTACTTATTTGTGAAATATTGTATTTTGAATAAAAATGTTAATTTAACCATGACGGTTTGTTAACACAGGATTTGAACACTCTAGTTTAACAGCTTTGGTGTTTCTCATTTTTTAAAAATTTTTGTGGTAAAATAAAAAATATAAAAATGAATATTTTGAAAGGTTATTAATAATTTGCACAAATCAATTAAGGTACCGTTAAAGTCGGGTGTATGTGGTGCGTAGAATTAAATCCCTACCCTTCCCCTACGCATAACCGAACTTCTTTAATCAATCCTTCAACAAAATTTTTTAACAAAAATGGGTATTTTCCATGTTTTCCCAATTTAAATAAACTTGGTGGCGACTCCAATTTTAACAATAATCTTTTGCCGTCCCCGCCGCGATCCTGGTTGCGCAGGAAGCTTGCACTATCACATCGCAAAGAACCCGCCGCAAACCACGACTCAAGCTGAAACGGATCCTTCGCTCATAGCCAGGAGTTCTAGCATGGTCACATCATGCCAAGGGGCCATACAAGAAAAGCCACACAACCAAACACCTCATGGTCACGGATAAGACCACCAATACCACTATGATGACTACGTCAAATCTACTCTCATCCACATTTAGCTTCACTACTCCCTCCAGAGGTCGAGCCCAACACACATTACTAGAAAGATCATGGTGAACCCTGGCAGACTAAAGAAAGACAAGTGAGCATCACATACTGAATTGATAGATTCTCCCCATCACCCTATGCAAGCTGTCCCAGGATTTGAATCTAGTCCCATATTATTCCTCCAACACCAAACCCACCATAGACAAACCAAAAAAAGGATCCCTCCTCAGATCCCATGTATTTTATCAACCAGCCTTCGCAATCCAACAAGAAAATAAAGTGGGTCATAAGCAAACCCAGCGCTGCCGGAATGATATAGCACAAAGAGGCTACGCAATCCCGCACATAATGTATAATTCTCTCGCTCGGCATGACAATGTGAACATAGCGGAGAACCCGCTACATGCCATTGAAAACGCATATCATTCGTTGGCACAACATCCTTTAAACAAAGCCAAACAAAGAATCTATCTTTTCAAAGCAAGGGAGCTTCCACACTATTTCCAGCCATGCGAAGCCTAAGATCACACTCCGTTACCAAGAGCCAACGATAAGCTCTCCCTGGAGTAAAGGCACCACTTGAGGATTCCATATCCTGAATCTACACCTTGTAATGTAATACCCTTTTGGAGAATTAGATCTCTAATAAATTCAGGAAGGATAGTATTAAGTGACCCCAAGTTGCTCCTCCCAAACATCCCTTAACCTGAAGCTCGAAGTCTGTAATATGAACAAATGCACAAGCCCACACAGGGACCCACACCAAGCCAATCATCATACCAAAAAGAAGAATCACCCAAACCAAAGTCAAAAGCATCCCTCAATGCATCACGCGCACGAAGAATATTCTTCATATATGTGATGCATCATATGCGCGACCAAATTCATAAAGCGCCCCCTAACATACTTATGAATCAAAACTGAACCCATGGTTTATTAGGTTCGGTTAACATCATCCAAGGAAGCTTCCCCAATAACGACATGTTCATCAAACGTGCCATCTTCACCCCAAACCCCCATTCTCCTTTGGCATAGTTATAGTGTCCCAGCGAATGACTTGAAGTCGTGTGTAGAGTCATGACCATTCCAAAGAAAATTACCACCCTATCAATATCCAAGCAAACTTGGCGTAGAAAACAACATAGTTTGCATGAGATACACTTGGAACTGCACTAACCATTCACTTTGCGAGACTTCCCAGCTCCTGCGAAGAAAGATTCTTCTTCCAACTTGCAAGCTTCCTACCAATTTTATCCATGATGCCCGCAAAATCACTACGCTTCACGTGACCAGCCACTAGCAAAAAGCCAAAATAATTACCCAGATGACCAGAAAAACGGATTCCATACATACCCTTGAATAACTCACGACGAATCCTTGGGGACAGTGGATGAGACCAAAATACGCAACTTCTCAAACTCAGTTCTAGCCTCGATATTGCCCAAAAGGCATCTAAGGATGCCATCACCGCATGGACTTGCGACTTCTTTGCTTTACGAAAGAGAAGGATATCATTTATCAAGAAGAGATGTGAAATGTCCTGGCCCCTCTAGAAATACTCACAAGAATTGGTTCTATAGTGTTTGGCAAATGTATATACAAACATTCTCAAAATTGAAAAATGTGATGATGACGATGGATAGTGGAAAGCCAAAGAATAATTTGAAATTTTGAAGTAAGGATAATGTGCTCTTGAATGAGTTGGGAGTCTCCTTACTGATTTTTTTTTTTTTTTTTGGTGAACTGTGCTAAAGTAGTCCAGGCATGTGCCATGTTTTCAAGTGGTGTAAATATTCATGGTGTTTTGTTTTTCCAAGTTGACTTAGGAGGGAGTGTGATCACTTTAAATGGCAAAGAATTGATTCCATATTGTTATTTACTAATTTTGACATTCTAAATAAATTGATATGGCAAGTTTAATTCCTAATATAAAACATCTAATTTAATTTTAGTAAATCACACTCTTATTGAATTTAGATGACATTGTAAAAAATATTTTAACGTGTTCTAAGTATTTTTATCTAAATATATTCATAAAGCACTTTTGAATATCCTTTTAAATAATTTTATGATTATGAAAAGTACTTTTATATTTTTTTATTCAAACAATAAAATTTTGAAAATTACTTTTAAATATTCTATTCCAACATAAATCAATTTCATTTTATTAGAAAATTAGAAAATGCTTCACAAATATTTTTAAAAAAGGGAACTCATCCAAACTAATATTTATTGTATAAAATAATTATTTTAAACAGAAATGTGCCAAGTCAATGTATGTCCACCTGGGAATGGACCTTTTGAATTGTAATGATCTCATTATGTACGAATTTATGCCATTAATTAGATTTCTTTGTGGGATCTAAGTTAAGGCCCTGTTTCTCAATCAATGACATAAATTCACATGTGACATTATTATGTGGAATTCACAATGGAGAGGATGCACCCACCGTGCACGCTAGAAAAAACTTAAAACTTAGCCTGAAAATACCATCACCGTACAAAAATAAAATGATAAGAAACTAATTTTAGGTCACGCGTTGTTCTGTTTTGTCGGATCATTATTGATGCTAGACAGCCCCCTATAAATGATACCCACATTGCCTCTGTTTACCCTGTAGTTTGATATAACATCTCGCTGTATTATATGCGCATTAGGCCGCCAACTACCAAGTGTTATTCCCCTACAAAAGATCGATTAAATTTAGATAAATATAGATATTAAAAGAATAATAAATAATATGATAATAAGATATTTTTATATAAAATAATTATGTATGGACTAATATATCATAATAATCATTAACTATGAAGAACATTAAATAATTAAAAATAAAAGGTTATACTAATAGTTATTAATTACTTAGTAGTACTATCAATAAAAAAAATCTACTTTATTGAAAGGTGAAATTAATAGATATTTTAAAAGATAATCTTATCTAAAATTGAATAAATATTCTAAAAGGATAGAATAATTTTTAACAAATACTAAAAGATAGCACGTCTTTCTGCTTAATAGCTAGAAATTTGAGAAAATTATGGCCGCTTGTTTTCAACGATCAACCAACATTTTATTAAAATAAAACGCATATCGTATTCAAAAGGGTGAAAATTTTCATCACAAAAGAAAAGTGTGAAAATTTTTATTTTTCAGTATCTTACATTGTTGTCGTAACGGCAACTAAATTTAAGTGTTTTGAACACTTAAATATCAAGGCTATGTGTACCGCACAAAAAGAAAAAAAAAGGCTGTATGTACCGGGAAAAAAAATCATTCAATGCACCGAATTAACAACCTCGTATGCTATATATCTTTTTGCTTTTATCAAACAATATCTTATACCCTTCACGATACTTTTAATAGGTGAATTTTCATTAATGTTTGTTTGGAAGGATAAGAAGAAATCATAGAAAATCCTCTTAATAAGGTTCAAATATGTTTTTGATTCCTTAAAAATAAGTGAATTTTAATTTTTGGTCTTTAAAAAAATTGATTTTTATTCAAACATTTCTAAAATTATCTAATTTCAGTCCTTGTCATCAGACTATTTGTGTTAAATAATGAATTGCTGGCTACCAGATAGTCAGATCATCCAATTTTGTGTGACAGATAGCAATCATATAAGATAGGGATTAAAATCAAACATAACATTTTTCAGCAATCGAAATTAAATTTTACTATTTTTTACCAAAATTATATTTAAATCTATTAAAAAAGAAGGCCACAAATTTTGAACTATGGTGTTTATAAATTCATTGGCTTTTGAGCAAATGTAACTATAGGAGATATTTATTAAAACATGATTGCATTTGCAATTTATGGGAGGGGATAACATGGGAGCTGAACATGATGATTTTGTTTAGCAAGTAAAGTAAGATATACTATATACTGAAAACTTAGCCACACTTCCTTTAATTGTGGCTAAATTTATGGACGTTAGTGATACTTTTTAAACATTTAGCGCCAGTTATTAGCGTGGCAAAATGTTTGATGTATTTGATGTATGGTATATTATGCTTATTTGACATAGCTAGGAGCTCGTCTGGATGTGTTATATATATATATATAAGATCTTTTTGTGTTTTGTAGTTTGTTTGAGTAATTGTTTTGAGTAAAAGCAGAATTACTAGAAAAAATTTAAAAAAATGATCTTATTTGAGAAGCTAGAATTTTTATCTTTTGAAAAAAATCTTTTAATATTATATTCAAATATAGGCGAGTTCTATTGTACTCTTGAAAGTATATGGTGTACTATACACCTTATAGATCTGTGATTGAGATTACTTTAGACTATCTATATACCAATTGTTGCTGGCAAATTCTAATGTACACTGAACAAATATGGAGTGTGGTACACCAACTATTAGCAACATTTAAAAAATGTGGATAAAAGACTTCAAAAATTGTTGTATCAGCACATGTGAGGTGCAATACTACACCCTGACTCCCACCTCCCTTCCTCCATGTGCTCCTCACCCTAGCCCTTTCCTCTAGTGCTCTCACCCTCCATCCACCCATCATTCTGCCAGCACCACCCACCCTATCCCTCATCGTAACGTCCGAAGACGAGGAAGGAGTGATCGTAAATGTAAAAAGACATGGACAAGGATCGCTTCCGCCTCAGTTGCTCTGCAATTGATGAGCGACTACACACCAATTAGAGACCTACCTAAGTCTGTATAGGGATCTGACTATACAGTCGAGAACTGCTATATGAATTGATTGGACCTCCATGCCACAATCCATCTTCCTTTCGGATCTCATCACAAAAGAACTCATAGTTAGCGCGCTGACTCAGGTAATTCTACGTGCCTTCTGAAGCTTTCCCAGGAAGCGTCCAAGTGAGACAAAGTGCGCTGAAAGACTTTGTTCCTTTGTGGACGGTCAATTGATAAGGCAGGAGCTAATGTGACACATCGCGCCACCACCCATCTCCAGCATCACCTCTCCTCGGTTGCAATTGCAGGTTTAAGCAACTTTAAAGGCTTCAACTCCGTCTGCGACATGTACGTGACAAGGTCCAAAGGTTGGTAACCACTGCAAACCACCCCATCTCCACCACCCAAAAAGTCACGGCCACCACCTCCCCCATCGTGAACCAACATGCTCTTTGCTCAAATACTGCTTCAGTCTTCGACAACTCACCACACAGACGCCGCATTAGCTGTCGCCACGCTACTGTCATCATGCCTCATCAACCACCACAAGCTTGATGTTTCGCGTCAACTATCGTGCCCCACCAAACTGCTCCATATTCATTGTAGATCAGTCACTGTCCCAAGCACCACCACACGTGGAGGTTGCATACTTGATCAAGGGAGGATCATGGTGGACAAGCATTTTGTTAAGATGGTGTATCACGCACCATACTTGTTAAGGTGTACGTTAGAATTGACGTTATATCCAAACATAAATCAACTTTTGCCTTTTTTTTTTTTTAATAATCTTAATTAAAAAATATCTTTTCTTGAAAAGCATCTGAGGGTAGCATTTTAGTAACCTGGATAAGACAAAAATACAGGGATAATAAAGCAATTGGAAGTACAAGAAGAACATAAATAATAAAAATATATAGTGTATTATTTGAAGAAAAAAAATATATTAAATTTTTATCTCTTATCTTATCCCCACATTTTGGAGTGGGAATAAAGATTTTATATTTTTCTATCCCAAAATTAAAAAAAATTTATCTCCTCTTTTTTATTTTTACTACTAAAATAAATTTATATCTCTAATATTTTTATATTTCTATTTCAAAAGCAGTATACAAACGGTACCTAAAGTAACTTGTAAGTCCTGGCCATGACGGTGTCCAACTGTATGCTGCACCTTACGAGCATGATCAATCATGTTTCTAGAATCCGGAAGTTACAAAATACACTCAATGCAGCTAAC